>JBBPNP010000159.1:0-57664 GCA_038090955.1 Xerocomellus intermedius
CCGGACTTGAGCATTTAGTGGTTTCGGGTGATAGGGGCTAATAGATAGGGGCTAAATGCGAAAGTCGCTCTAGAAAATCAGGAAAAATAGGGAAAAATAAGGGAAAAATTGGTAGTGTCTGTAACACCACTGGAAGCACAGGAAGTGCTGGAACCACTGGAAGTACTGGAAAGCGCGGGAAACTCCGGAAAGACTATTCCGGAGTTAGTGGTATTTTGTCACACGCAGTCATTCAGTCTATCCACCGGTGCGCGTGTTGTAGGACTGGCCCATTAAAGTCCCCGAACGTGTTGAATACTGATGGTATTTTTTTTTCCTATTAGCTCGAGTCCAGGCACTAATCACATAGGGTCAGGCGGTGCTTTCTGCCGCACACCCTCGACCACCAGACCATGCTGCGACTACTACTATTTTTATGAACACCTCAAAAAGACCGTTGACCCTCTGTCCGCATTTTTACTCTCCCGTGGGAGATCTACCTTTCTATGCATGGTCATGCTCCCATCTGATGTCCTCCGAGTCCTTATCATGGTATTTCCGAGTTGGTCTACTATGTACATAAACGCGAATGTACTTGAATCTACAGAATCTGCGCATGTGTGCCTATGTGTGCCCACGTGTGCCTTGTATGATGTCACATCTTATCATCTCCCATTGGAATCGAGCTGGGTGCCATGATTAGTTATATAGTCCTCGTTACATCCATGTTTGCTATATAGTGCTCTGGAGACTACATAGAATACCCTGTACTACCAGCCCTTTATTTTTTTTCCAGATGAAAACGTTGATGCTGTAGTCGCCGATTACATTCGCCGTCACAATTTGGCGTAGCCTTTTACTCTTGCACAGATAGTACGCAATACATCCTTTCATTCACGCAGCTCATGTGTGTGTCCGGCCGCAGGCCGGGCCGCGGCTCGGGTTGTAAACTGCGCTTTGGGTTTGGTCCCCTTCGTGCTCCCGTCCGGCCTGCTTTGGTCTTTCCTTGTCGGTCCTCCCTACACGATTTGGATCTTCCGCGCGCTCAGAAGGTCAGGCCTACGTCCTTCTTCTCGTTCTCCTTTTCTCGAACCTTCCGACCTCATTGCGACCTATCCACTTCGCGTGGTCGGAACCGTCAGGCCTGTCTTCCCACACAACCCACCGAATCTAACATCAAGATTCGCGTCACGCATTCGTGATCTTCAGCTTGTCTTGTTCCATATGATTACACAGAGATATCATTCGTCATATCTCTTCCCAATCATGTCGTAGATAATCGTTCGCGTCACCATCTCGCATCATGTCATACGACATGATTCATTCTCCTTTTTCGCCGAGCAATCCACTCACGAAGGAGGAGGTCTGGAACTGGTTAGCGGCACGGGTCGTCGAGGAATTCTAGACATTTTGTGTCCGTCTTGGTCGCTGGATGTCGCAAATCAATCCATACATTATCGAGGGCAGTGAACTATGTTGATTTCTTTTATAAACGAGAGGCAAGATGTATGAATAGTCTTAATTTTTATCCTTGATGTGATAGGACATGTACTCGAGGATCGTGTGAGAGCAGCATCTTGGTTACGCCGATACCAGCCCCCTTCCAGCAAGACGCGATACAACTGATGTGATTTGACGTGTCCATGCCTCAACGGCAAAAGAAAGTTCGTCCGCTATCGCGAATAACATCTGCCGTCGTTCGCTACGCCTCACCCGCAAGTCGCGATCTCGGCATACGACTTTTCAACAAAACAAGCACAAATAGCGTGGGTAGTCCGCCAAAACGCGTTTTTGAGGGGGGGTTGGATGACGTAAAAACCCACTACTAACGTGGCGGGAATTTGGAGGCGTTGTTGTTGGTTGTTTTGCTCGACTATTCCGGTTGACGTCTCGCAATCAT
Organism: Xerocomellus intermedius; assembly: GCA_038090955.1. Classification (NCBI taxonomy): domain Eukaryota; kingdom Fungi; phylum Basidiomycota; class Agaricomycetes; order Boletales; family Boletaceae; genus Xerocomellus; species Xerocomellus intermedius. The sequence goes on from JBBPNP010000159.1 coordinate 1,880, forward strand.
AAGATTTGTCGAAAGCTGCTGCTATCTTGCACTGCCGACTTCAAAGCTGTCACTGTACCCAGACTCCTGCGTAGGGCCCACCTCACCCCGGTTACGATTTACGGGCTAATCTCCGTTATCGAGGTGCAAGTGGATCATGTTCGGTTCTCAGGATACTTGGAATATCCTGAAGAACAAACTTGATCCACCTGCACCTTTGATAACGTCGAGGTTTTGTCAGAATAACGAGGGTGCTTCGCACGCATGTCTTCCATTAATATTGGTGATAATCACCTCAATTCACGTCTGTCAAAATTTCCGCCTCAGGCCGATGGAAGGGCTGTTTAATTCGCAACGCCCTTAACAGTTTTGCGACTCACCTAATGCAAGACGCTACTTAACTTGGAGCTTTCCTTACCTTGGTTGACGAAACTCCAGGTCGGAGTTGCGACTATAACACAAGTTTCGTCCTGGTGTCATATGCCATGAGTTTGGTCGGTTTCAATGTCCAACATTCTCGATCAACCCGTAAGGCAATCTTAAGCATGGCAGAAGTTCAAAATTGATCGGCCCCACCTTTCTCCTTGCCCCGTAATACCTCCTCTTAAATAACCACATCCATCCGTTATGACTTCAACGATCCCGTCGTTCCCCTCCCTTTCCCTCTCCCCAACTGTTTCACTCTTTCTCTCCAACAATGGCAGTCTTGGATAAAACGTATGCCTCCCCTCCCCTCGGCCCGTCATTGATCATTGATCTTCATCCTAGTAGTCTGGGTGCATACTTGATTGGGGTCGTCACCGCAGCGGTGTGAGTATACTGCACATTATGCATCCACCAACTGTCGTACTCATGATCTCCCATAGCCTGTACGGATGTGTGTGCCACTGATACATTTTCATTTCCACCCTATTAAACTAGCATACGTCAGGCACCTGCGTTCAGACATGGTACTACTATACTCACTATCCTTCGGACCCGTGGCACACAAAGCTTCTCGTCAGTTCATGCCAATTTCTCTCGGCCTCGTCCCAATCTTGCATTACAGGTCGCTACCATTTTTGTGTCAGACACTGGCCACCAGGCCCTGCTTACACACGCGAGTAAGTACAATCACCCCCCCACCGGTGTATGTGTTTTCATCCATCCCTAGTCTTCACGTATTTCGTCACCTACTTCGGAGATTGGGCAATGCTCGATAACGTTGTCTTGTGAGTGGGTTCCCGTTCACAAAATCCTTGTGCTTATTCCCCTCCAGGAGTCTGATCGTAAGTGATGGTTTTCTTTCGTTGATAGTCATTGACCCGTTACATGATCGAGATCGAGGTTTTCTTCAATGTATGCGATTCATTCGGCACTGCTTTTCCCTACCTCACCATGCGAACTAGGGATTCACTGCACTCGTCGTTCAGTGCTTCCTGGCAATGCGCGTTTACAGGCGTATGTTCCTGCCCTTCGCCGACTGAGTTCTGCCATTGAATCTCCTCACAGTCAGCAATAAGAATATGTTCATCACTGGCATAGTTGTGAGTTATGTATTGTTCGGGACACGAAATTTTATTTCTTAGTCTTTCTTTTCTATAGTTGCTATTGGTTATTCTTGAATGGAGCGAGTTACATTCTTGCGAGCTCACTCTCCCCGCGCTTACAACGTTCTATCTACAGTTCTAATCCTCAGTGGGTGACTCGGCTTTGTCCGTAAACGTCATTGACTCCAGCGACACCGCGTAGTCTTCAGTATCAAGGCGTATGTTTTTATTCCATATTCTCTCCGCGTCAGCGTTTCGCTCATACACGCTTAGTGTACATCTTAAAACGTATACAGAGTTTGCTACCGTCAACGTAAATGGAGTAAACCCAGTCCTGTGAGCAGTCCGCTGACAATGCATGCAGCCTATTTCGAAGGCGATCAACGGAGCCGCCGCCGCAGGGGACGTCATGATAACCATATCCCTCTGTTATCTATTGCAGAAATCGCGAACTGGCTTCCGGAGGTGAGTATTTCCACATATTCGCTCGTTGTGCACTTTGAATATCTTGTCGTCAGATCTGACATAACGATCGACAAGTTGGTAAGTGAACATATCAATGGAGTCGCTTTCGGTGAGAGACGAGCGTGGCCCAGATCATGTTCAGCATCAACACCGGTCTTTTGACAAGGTCAGTTTCCTAATTGATGGAGCCGCATATCGCTGACAATGTGACAGTCTCGATGCTCTCGCTTCACTCTTTTGCGTAAGCGTTGTCGCGTGCCTCGTGCATTTACTCGTTTCTAATCATGCCATAGATTTCTGTGTGGCCACACACGTTGATCTACCTCGCATTCTACTTTAATATTGGCCGGCGTATGTCCTGCGTCGGGAGCGAGCAAATTATTATTAATGTGTTATTTCACAGTGTACTGCAACTCCCTCCTCGCCACGCTGAACGCGCGCAAAGGATTGAGGGGGGGCGAGATTCGTCACGAAGATATATCGCTTTCAAAATCTCAAACTTCGCAACAAAAGACGGGCCACAGTTTCCTTGGAACAACATTGAACGTAAGTTTCTTGAGAAATGGCGTAGGACATGGTCTCATTGTCTCGTCAGCGCGCGCCAAACAATATTTCCATCAAGATCGACACTGCAGAAGAATATATGCGGGACGAGGTGAGCAGTGTGTAACGGCCCGCTCTTTGTTTGACTGACGTAGTGGCCGGCAGTACTCTTCGTCGAGTGGTGAATTGAAGAATCCTGAGGTTATTTGAGCTCGCTCGCAGGATACAGTGGGGCCGAAGCTTGAAATGTACTTGGAACCCGTTTGTTCGACGTTTGCCATTTTACACGCTCGTTTTTGCTTCGATCGTTTTAGAGCCTATAACTACCACATATACTCCTCACATCTCTTTTACTGACATTGGGTAGGACTTACTCTCCTCCCACTTTCGTCGTACCCTTTCACAGTAATGACTGGCCCTATATACCATGGCTGGAATTTGGCAATTCGAACGATTTTCGTCATCTAGGTACTCTGTGAGCGGCATCGGAGTTCATTTTGTTGCAACCTGCTCCGGATCCTGGCGATCGTTGGAATGTTGCCCGCAGTCTCGTCCCCGACGTTAGCCTGTCAGCGGACCTTCAAGCTTCAAGTCGGAGGTAAGGTTCAGTTGCGCGTTTGTGGCCCACATCGTCTGGTGCATTGATACAGGAGGTAGGACAGTGATTATGCATTGTCGGTAGAGTGCCAATCTGATCAATGTCCGGGACGACGGCGAAGACTACCTGTGGCCCGTCAGTGGATCGCTCGAAGACGTTGAACCCGACTGCGCATGTATCGGGTGTCTAATCCGACACATGGTGTCCCACCCGGCCCCGCCGCCCGACGAACCAGACGAACCTCACCCTCCCATCCAGCTTGAGCAAACGCGCCGCAAGAAAGGTGCGATGCAAGGCCAGGACCTATTACCGAGGGTCCTGCACAATGTCGATGCCATCGGAAATGAAGGATTGACCTCTGTCGCTCTTCCTCGACGCTATTAATTGGGGTGACGAGGGCTGCACGCCTAACGCTGGGGTCCGTTTCGCGCGCGCTGGCCTACTGTTGAGCGAGAGCTACTAGCCCGATATCCTCGCTCGCTGGTACAGGCCTCCCCGCAACAAGAACAAGGGTCGATGACCCACCAGTGCACGTCAAGCAATGGAAAAATTCGCTGCCGACTGTGCCCCCGGACTCCTCGAACAAGATATGGAGCGTACGACACCGCTGTTCGCCTAGCGCCCTCCGAGCTATCTGAGACTCACCTCATCACGTTCGACTTTAAAGCACTCATCTTTATGTTCCAAATTCAATGCACGACCACTAGGAGGGTGCTTGAACGGGTATCGTACAGCGACAACCAACGGACGGGCAACACTCATAAGAGTACCGAAATGGCACATTCCTCATAGACTCCGAGCCGTTCTTGGTCGCGTTCTGGCGAAAATTGTTCTTTGGTTACAGGTTGTCCTTCAACTTAGTGTACACGCTCGCATCCCCGGAATGGTGTTGCGAAACTGTGGGTTATCTACCTGAAGGCCTGTGGTCTCTCTCCCGTGCGTTCGATCACGCAGGTATACGATATTGCCCTTTGTAGCCCCAAGTTCCATGTCTTTCCGTTCACTGCAACGGCTGTGAGATTGAAATCATGAAACCCTCGAGCCTAGATGATGTCAGTACACATTCTTGTGACCATTTGTTGACTCACCTGATCACTCTCCAGTGCGTCGGAGGGCGCGATGATGATTATATGTTTTCCGGATGCACGGGTATAGGGCATTGTCTTGCCTGCACCCATACCTGCTACCACGACACAGTTGAGCCCAAGCAGCAAGGCTTCAGCCACATTAAGCTGCAACTCCTATGGTTTATTGCCCCGTGCGTTTCTCAAAATCCTCCACGGTCTTCACAAGTAGGCGAGAGTCAAATCTGCGTGATTTTTGCCCTGTCCAGTGCTTGCTTCAGGAGATCTGCTGACAGGTTTGGCGACTCGGAGCGAGTAGAGTTGTCAAAATAAAATGACACCAAAATTTGCAACGAAAGGGGAGGTGACCCGTAGTGAAAGCAAGAAACGAACACTAGTAACGCGAAAGCGTTTTGTCCGGGTAACCTGGGTCCGTCAAATAGAGCCCAAGATTTGCTTTCTGCTAGCCGCCCTTCGATATTTTCAGCTCTTAGATGCGGCGGCCAGTGGTAGTGGAGTCGCCAAGCGATAACATGTTAGTAACAGGGCATTACAAACTCCAGCAAAGTGTGTTGTGACGACGTGGTAAGCGTCATCGTCAAAATCCCTCTGGTCACCCAGGCAGCGTGGATACCTTTCGGCGGTGGACTGTACTGCAACGGTACTCCGACTGACTCCAGTTCCGCCCATGGTGAGTATTCATACAACTCATAACAGATTGAAAAACGTAGCAACCCAAAATGACTAAACCAACAAAGGAGCGTCTGGAATGGCGAACGTCGATTAAACGGTTTGTAGGTCGACCTTTCATATCCTGCAATCTAGCTTAAACATCTTCGTGATTCGTCACGTCACCAATCGAAGATGACTGCTGGCCACCCCGACAGTCAAGCAAAAAGCATGCTCTTACATGCACTGCTCACCTCGTCCCGCACGTACTCATGCGTAGTGTCGACCTTGATGGAAATACTATTTGGCACGCGCTGATGGGATAATGAGACCGTTTCCTACGCCATTCCTCAAGAAATTTACCTTCGATGTTGTTCCGAGGAAACTGTGGTTCGTTCTTTGTTGCGTAGCTTGAGGATATCTTCGTGACGAGTCTCACCCTTCAATCCTTTGCGCGCGTTCAGCGTGGCGAGGAGGGAGTTACAGTACACTGTGGAACAATTCATTGATAAACATTTCATCGCTCCCGAGACAGGACGTACGTCGTCCAACGCTGAATTAGAATGTGATGTAGATGAACGTGTTGGGCGATGCAGAAGTCTATGATAGGATCGGAAACGAGCAATCGCACGAGACACGAAACATGGCTTACGGATATTAGCGATGCGATGGCATCGAGACTGTCACACTGTCAGCGATATGCGTTTCCATCAATTACGAAACTGACCTTGTTAAAAGACCGCTGTTGATACTGAACATGATCTATACCGCGCTCGTCTTTCACCGAAAGCGACTCCACGACGCTGGTCACTTACCAACTGGTTAATCATCGTGTCAGATCAGACGACAAGAGATTCAGAATACACGGAGAGCAAATGGGTAGAAATACTTACTTCAGGAAGCCAGTTCGAGATCTCTGCAATAGATAACAGAGGGACACAGCGATGAGGATGTCCCCCACTGCAGCGGTCACATTGACCGACATCGAAAGAGCCTGCACGCAGCGTCAGCATGTTCATAGGACTGGGTTTACCTTCAGAGAAGTAAGCTCTATAAACGTGTCGAAATGTATACTAAGCGTGCATGAGCAAAACTTTGACGAGAAGAAAATATGAAACAAAAACGTACGCCTTGGCACCGTAGACTACGCGGTGTCGCTGGTGTCAATGACGTTTATAGACAAAGCTGGCTGTCACCCACCGAGGACCATAACTATAGATATAACGTTATTAGTGTGGGGAGACTGAGCTCGATAACTCACGGAATTGAGCAATGAGCAATATCATCTAGGGGAAAATGACTGAGAAATCAAATTGCGTGTCCCGACACATGACTTACAACTGAGCCGGTGGCAAACCAATTCTTTTTGCTGACTATGAGAGGAGATTCAATGACGGGACTCAGTCAGCGAAGGGTAGGAACGTACGCCTGTAAACGCGCATCGCCAGGAAACACTGGACGAAGAGTGTAGTGAATCCCTGGTATGTATGGTGAGCTAGAGAAGAGCAGTGAAGCCGAACGAGCGGTATACATTGAAGAAGACTTGGACCTGGATTATGAAACGGGTCAGTATAGCGGTCAGCGAAGAAAAAACATCACTTGCGATCAGACTCCTGGTGAGAGTGAGCGCAAAGGTTTCGTGAATGGGAACCCACTCACCAGACAAGTCTCCCGAGCCCTTTGGCCACTGACGAGATATGTGTAGACTGGAGATGGATTAATACCAGGGACATGATTGCACTTGCCCACGTGCGTAATCTGGGCCTGGTGGCAAGTTTCTGAGAAAAGAACGCCAGCGACCTGCAACAAAAGATTAGGATGGGACCGAGAGAAATTTTGTGTAAACTGACGAGAAGCTTGATGTACCACGGATCCGAATGATAGTGAGTATAGTAGTACCCAGTCTGAACGCACGTAATTAGTGGCTACTAGTAATAGGGTGGAAATGAAAATGCATTGGCACACACCTCCGTACAGGCTATGGGAGGGGTCATGAATACGATTATCGGTGGATGCACAGTGTGACGCATACTCACACCGCTGCGACGACGACCCCAATCAGGAGAGCACCGTGACTTGGATGGATGATCGTTTGACTGAACAGGAAGAGAGGGAAGGGACATACGTATCATCCAAAGCTACCCTTGGTGGAGAGAATATAGTAGAACAGGAGGAGGAGGAGGACGAGGGACGAGGACGAGATCATAACAGTTGGAACGAGCTATTTGAGAGACACTGCGAGCATGAATCGTAAAACCCCCAATCCGACAGGCTAATTGCCATGTCGCTCGTCAGGCGTCGATCAATTTGCCGGTGTAGCTCGTCGCACTGGTGACCGGAAAAGTATCCAAGTGGTTGAAATTATTAGGGCTACTCAATTGTAAATCTTAACTCTCATCTCATCTCACTGGACGTCACCGTGAAGCGTCATACAGCTGATTCTCGGCCCTAGATATGTGAGAAATTTTGGACGAAAACGAATACCAAACTCCGGGTCTCCCGGCAATGCTGAAACGTCTGGAGACTTTGATGATCAATTGCTTGTCATACCCCGTTGGTGAGTCATGTTGCGATACTGGCGACCTCAGTTGGCGGAGGTTTTATAATGACTTGGCGAGATTTGGATTTGACAGTATATCTCATCGCAAGCCAATATTTGTGTCACTCGACCTGTTGTTTCACGAAGTGCGATCCATTCGAGAGTCGGAATCGAGACGAGCTGAAACTGTGTTGCTGGTGGTTCAACGTGCCCTTAGCGCTCAGCTGCGCTGCTTTCAGTGTACCATGGCATTACGGAGTGCTTACTGTGCACAGAAAAGGTTCCGGAGAAGACGGAAGATTGTTGCCGGGTTATTTCAAGTCGGCAAGTAACTCGATGCTCCTTTGAGCACTGTCAGATTTCCTCCAACATTACCCCGCATCATTTTCGACTATTGGTTTCCGAAGCTGTGTCCAGACGTCTGGTTCGAGACTAGTATTTTGGGTAGGAATGACAACGATCGTGAGGTAGGGATCTAATGGGATGGGATGAAAGAGCTATAATGATACTGACATGTGGAGCGAGCTTGGCAGAGCGTGGCTCGGATCATCACGGTTGAAACGTTGACGTGCGCATGATTCTTCGGAACCTTTTGTCTCAATAGGTACCGATAATGCTCGGAGTCGTTTACGTTACAGTACTTGGTACGAACTCTTTGAAACCCACATACCGTGACCCTTGATACGGAGGGTCCGCTTAGAAGAAGCCGATTATCACCTGGCGACCCACTAAGTAATACTAAGTATGCATTATACTAGGGAGGACGACTGCCGGACACAAAAATCCGCGGCATTCGCGCAGGGTGGTGTTCCTACGGAGCCCCATATGCAAATTCAGATAAGTTATAACACCGTATGGACAATCCAGGTTCGTGCCCTCATCTTCCCTCTTTATTTCCATCCCCATCTGTCACTGGGCCACTGCCACTCTTGCCACCCTTGCCATTCCTTATCTTCACCCCTCACATCTCTCCAGCAGTTCTTCCTCATCCACCTCCCTCGCCAAAAATGTTCAACATCACATGGCTGGATCTGTGTCTCGCGGGTGCCGGTCTCTACCTCGTCAAACAGGTTCTGACCAAGAAGCCATCTGCCCCGTTCCCTCCCGGCCCCAAGGGTCTGCCTCTCGTCGGTAACATCGCTGACATGCCCTCCGTCAAACCCTGGCTCACCTTCGCCCAGTGGGGCCAGAAATATGGCAAGTGTCCCCTCTTTCCTCTTGCCAATGCCTGACCTTCCTTTTCTAGGTGACATCTCCCATGCAGAGGTTCTGGGCCAACACATCGTCGTCTTGAATAATGCCAATGTCGCGATGGAGATGCTCGACAAGAAGAGTACTTCCTACTCCGATCGGCCTGTCCTTCCTATGGGTGGGGAGCTTGTTGGTTGGAAGCACACGCTCGTTCTCCTTCCCTATGGCGACCGTCTCCGTGAATACCGCAAAAATTTTGCTCGCGTGATTGGCAGTCGTGCAGCCATGGACACCTACCACCCCATCGAGGAAATCGAGACCCATCGCTTCCTCCAGCGCGTGCTCGCCAAACCCGCCGAGCTATCACAACATGTCCGTCATACTGCCGGTGCCATCATCTTGCGTATCTCCCATGGTTACCAAGTCAAGGAACACCAGGACCCCTTTGTAGACCTTGCCGACATGGCTGTTGAGCAGTTCTCAATGTCCACAGCCACCGGCGCTTTCATGGTCGACGTTATGCCATCCTGTAGGTTCATCGCTTCTGAACAAGATGGTGCTTTATTCCCTCGCTTACAGTGGCTTATGTTCCCGATTGGTTCCCTGGTGCGGGCTTCAAGATCAAGGCAAAAGAATGGCGTGCGACACTCGATGAAATGGTTCAGAAACCATACCAATTCGTCAAGGATCAAATGGTAGGCTCAAACGCTATGATCCGGTAGTAAATGAAATGACTTGTGTTAGGCGGCGGGTATCGCGCCTGAGTCCTTCGTGTCCAACTTACTTGAAGGCAGGACCCTGTCTGCAGAGGAGGATCATATCGTCAAATGGTCTTCCGCTTCTTTGTATTCCGGTATGTTAGGGTCCCCTCTTGGGCTGAGAGTCGACTGAATCTGTATGTAGGCGGTGCTGACACGGTAAGTGATGGACATTTCGTGACTCGTGTCATTCACGTGAAGCCTTGTTAGACTGTTTCGGCTGTCTACTCTCTGTTCCTGGCTTTGACGCTCTTCCCCGAAGTGCAAAAGAAGGCACAAGCAGAGATTGACGCTGTCATTGGCTCGGATCGTCTTCCGAATTTTTCTGACCGTGATTCCCTCCCTTATGTCGAGGCTCTCGCTAAAGAAGTTCTTCGTTGGAACGTTGTCGTTCCTCTCGGTTCGTGCCTTCAGCACTTGTGTGTTCGTAGTCCGCTGATGCCGGAATAGCCGTCCCTCATCGCGTGTCCGAAGATGATGTTCATGATGGTTACTACATCCCTAAGGGCACTCTGGTCATACCTAACGTTTGGTTCGTACTCCGGTTCTACTTGACGTCGTATTTTGCCGATGTATCTCTCATAGGTTCATGCTTCACGACCCCCGGACCTACTCTGAGCCCAACGAGTTCAAGCCCGACCGTTTCCTCGCCCGGGATGGAAAGGAGCCTGAAGCTGACCCTCGTGCCATCTGCTTCGGTTTTGGGAGACGGTAGGTTTTTGTTGTTGGCGATTGCTGGTTATTCGATGACTTAGCTTCTTGATTAGTATTTGCCCAGGTCAATAAACGCTCATGCACCAGGTTCATTTTAAAGCTGACTGGATTTTGTAAACAGGCTTGCACTTGGCTGACGCATCTGTGTGGATTTCAGTCGCAATGTCGCTGGCAGTCTTCGACGTGTCGAAGATTATTGAGAATGGTGTCGAGGTCACGCCAGATGTCGATCCATCGTCGGGTACCATTAGGTGAGGGATCGTAGCCTGTCTGTCTACGGTGTCGGTTGGAGAGCTGACGGGGCCCCAGTCACCCCAAGCCCTTCAAGTGCTCCATCAAGCCCCGTTCAGCAAAAGCGTTGGAGCTGATCCAACAAGACCCAGTGCACTGATCTGCGGGAGTCTATTTCGATCTAGTGGAGTGTGCTTATCTTTTAAGATCACTGTCTATGTGCATTTACTTGACGATTGAAAGAGGGTCGGTTATACCGCGCTCGGGGAATGCATATTTTTGTTGTTTGCTTGTGATCCATTCTGTAGTGCTTGCAATAACACCCCGCTTTGCTGCCATGAGTATGGTCCTCGGAGGGATCGGACACGTGGAATCCTTCTTTCCGCTGAGCACGGAGAAGTGCGTGTGATCGATCGATCGAATTTCCAATCTTCCTTAATCAATCTGCCGATGGCAGTGCATGTCACCGTGATTTCCAAATCCAAAAGTGTGAATCTCTGGACGATTTCAATGCTCCCCGTGATTTTCCGCATTCTCTTCAAGAACGCGCTGCACAGAACTCCGAATGGTCTCAACGAACGATGCCTCGGAGAGCAGCGGGGCCTCTGCAACAGCGCGTTCCAGGATGGGATACCTTTGGGCACAATGCATTGAGACCACCTCAGACAAGCCGTGCTACTGACCTGTCTATCTCTCCCATCAGCTCGCGGTAGATGGCATCTTGTGACAGGTTCATCAGATTGGGATCCGACGCCAGTCGTTGTCGTGCAATGTCTTCCACTCGGGACTGGAAACTTGCGATCCGTTCCTAGGGAGAACGTGAGCACGAGGGCGCAGAATCCTAGCCGGGCAGAGAAGCGGCGTACGCTGTGCTGAAACTGCGTCAGGAGCTCTCGTCGCAAGCGGTCAAACTCGCCCGACTTCTTGAATCTGTGTTGGTTTAGCTCCAGTACAAGTGACCACAAACTTGGATGGCACTTGCTCGTCAACCAGTTGTTCTGGGTTGGACATTGTACTCCGCGTCGTCGTAGTCATCGATTGCAATGTTCAGTGTGGCTGTGCCCGATTTGTCCTAATCATTAAGTACTACCAAAAACCTTGATCACGATGGCCGCCGTGTTCCCCCCACTCAAAAACGACCTCATTCTGCGTGCAGCTTGCGGACAACATACGGAGCGTGCTCCAGTATGGGTCATGCGTCAGGCTGGCCGTTATCTGCCAGGTCATCACACTCTGCTCTGTCTCCGCACACCCATGCTCAACGCTTTCTCCACCAGAGTTCAGAGAGCTCCGCAAGAAACACGAATTTTTCGAATTATGCCAGGATCCCGAGCTCGCAACACAGGTCACCTTGCAGCCCATCGATCGTTATCCAGACCTGATCGACGCTGCTATCATCTTCTCTGACATCCTTGTCATCCCCCAAGCCATGGGCATGGAGGTGCTCATGAACCCCGGCCCTGTCTTCACGAAACCACTCAATGTCCCCGAAGACGTGCAGGATCTGCAGACAGATCGTGTAAAGGAAAAACTCCAGTACGTGTACGACGCCATCACTCTGACACGCAACCGCCTTGCTGGACGTGTTCCGCTCATCGGCTTCTGCGGTGCTCCCTGGACGCTCATGTCTTACATGATCGAGGGAGGCGGGAGCAAGACGCTACAAAAATCGAAAACCTGGCTGTTCAAGTACCCTGACCAGTCCAAGGCACTCCTCCAGCTCATCACGACGGCATGCATAGATTTCTTGGTCGGCCAGGTGGAAGCCGGTGCACAGGTACATCCCCCTTCCTTTCTTCCTCACTTACTCGTCCCCCTGAAATGGTCGGCGGACCCGTGCTTAGCTTCTCCAAGTGTTCGATTCCAACGGCGGCGACCTGTCCCAACGAGACTTTGCACAGTTTTCGTTGCCATACGTCGCACAGATAGCCGACCGAGTGCGGGAGCAACTTCGGGAGCGTGGCCTTGCGCGCGTCCCCATGATACTTTTTGCCAAGGGCGCTTCGCCGGCACTCACTGCCACGGCGAAATACGACGTCATCGGTCTAGAGTGGACGGTCGATCCCAGAGACAATTCGATCCCACAGGACGTGGCTCTGCAAGGGAATCTGGACCCCGTCGTGCTGTATGGTGGGCAGGACGCCATCGAGCGAGAGGTGAAAAGGATGTGCGCAGAGGTCCGTGCTGCTCGCCCCACCACCGGTTGGATCGCAAACCTGGGACATGGAATCACGCCTGGCGTGGACCCAGAGGATCTCAAGTGGTTTTTCGAGTGTGTACACAAGTATTCCAAAGTGGAGAAGAATCATGGGTAAATAGCTGCAGGCGATTTATTTGTGAAATCGTTGAGCAGGTCATGCTCCATACTTCTATCATTGAATCGGTGATGTACACAAACGACAAGGCAGTGTGGGCGTGAGGTGTGGATGGGAGAACCTTTACAATGCTAGAAGAGTAGGAGATCATGATAAATACCAACAGAGAACGAAACACAGCGCTGACAAAAGCCAGATTAAGCGTGACCAAAGTGTGCAACAGACCAAAGAAAGCAAGACATGAAGAGTAACGACCGCTACGCTACGACATCGGCTGCACTAAAGCTACTCCTCCTCCGTCTCACCGGACGTGGGCCGGGTCGTTGAGTGGTTTTGGATGCGGGAACAACGACGGCTGATGCACCAGTCGTCATCCAAGCATTAGAAGAAGGTTTCGACTTCGTTCCTGCAGCTATCTCAGCCAGGGTATTGGTTGCGTTGTTCCGCTTTGCCAATGTAGGCAATCTCGATGGAGTCGGTGACGGTGGTGGTTGGGGAACTCTTCGCGACGAAGGCGCGCCAACGCCTCTGGTTGTTGTACTTCGTGTGGTCGTCCCAGCCGCCAGTCTTGGTATCTTGTTTGGGGGTTGCGCAGACGTCTTTGTCGCAGCGCTGGTAGCGGTGGAAGGTGGTTTTCGTTGGTTAACTGCAACCGCAGACCGCAGGACACGCGTAGGCCGCTGTTCTGACGCCGTTCCTCTTGCCCCAGTTTGTCGTGTGGCTGTCCTGGCACGTTGCCGAGCAACGGGTGGCGCTGCACCGAGGGCTGGAAGCGTGTCGTCTGCCTCCTCTCCATTTTCATCATCAGAATCCACTGCGACCCGCTTCGCCATGGGCGTCTTCCTCGGTTGCCCTGGAGGGGCGATTGCGTGCGCTTTTGCTGCAGCGGCAGCCACATGTCGACTGGGTGTCACAGGAGGCAAAGGCATGGAAGAAACACCGTTAGCGGGTGGTGTCACCCTTCCACCATCCCCCATGTCTTCATCTTGTTCCGCAGGCGGGGTAACTGGTGTTACAACCGGTATCGCAGCCATAGCAGCGGCGGCCTGCGATCGTTTCATTTCATCAATTGCTGCCCATTTTGCCCATTCCAATTGCTTGAGGTACATGTATTGTTGTTGCGGACCCACCACGCTTCCAGGCCGAACGATACGCATAAAAGCAATGGCCTCGGTTGCGGTAAACCCATATTTCCAAATGAGATAGGCCCCGATCAAAGTACCAGTTCGTCCCAGACCTGCTTTGCACTGACAGAGAATTGTTACTACGTACCCGCCAAGTGATGACAAGGAATCGATAGGAAGAAAATGGCGCACATGAATAGCAATTACTCCACCACTTTCCACTATAGTGTCTGACAGATCGATAAATGTCCGCACAATTTCGTCCGTTGGGTTCGTGCCATCATCGAAATAAAGCTCTTGATGGTTGATGCCGCGATCGAGAAATAGTTGTTTATCATACAACTCGGTATTTAAACGAACGACGACCTTGACACCGCGTTTCTCGAAGTAATCGAGGCAGTTACAGAACGGTGTGGATAATTTGCGCTGTAGGGCGAGATTAGTGGCAGGCGAACGAGTGGGACTCGCTGTTCCAGGTCGAGCAGGAGATGAGGGACCTGCAGCAGCCTGCTTTGCTTCTTTCTGATTCTTGATCCAGGCGGAGTCCACGGGCGATGCAAATGCGATGAAGTTCGGCGTTACCCAGTTCCAGTCCCCGTTCTCAACTTTCTCGTAGTACTCATACTCCTCCACACTGAACTCGTTCATATCGCACAGGCCGTTTTGCATCGCCTTCCACATTCCCCATAGACAATCCTGGATGCTGAGATTGAAGTCGGAGGGTCCACGTCCGGCGTCACGGAAGGGCATGAATTCGATCTCAGCTATCGGATGGAAGGCTTCCCACGGCGCACGGCGTTGTACGATCATCTGAGAAGAGTGTGAAGAGCGACATGAATTTAGGATGGAATACGTACGACATAGAGTGCCATCAACAGGGCCGCATTCGCTTTCCGCCGCGGGTCATCGGAAGAATACAACACAAGGCGATGTGATTGGAGGTCCTTGTCCTATGATGAAGCAATCAGCGGGCTGCCCCTGTTGGTTCGGAAGCTGTACCCACCTCCAGTAGTTCGTGGAGAAGGATGCAAGCCTTGTAAACCATTGCAAGATTGAGCGGGCCCCAGTCCTGGAAGAAAGAGAGATAGAGTAGCTGGTCGTCGATCGTGAAGTAGTAATAAGTGGCGTCATCGTCAGGAGATGCGGATGGACCTCCTCTGGGTCTCGCGCGCACACGGGGGTTATTTGATGGGTCAGGGGATTGATTATTGAGGACATGGGGACTGGGCGGTGGATGCGGAAAAGTTGTGAAGTAGAGCCTGATGATGCTTATTGAGGAGTAGACAAGGTGTCAGCAGGAAGGGCTTACCTGTCTCCGAAATGACATAACGGCTCGCATTTGGGAGCCATGGGTATGGACAATCCTGCTTAGTGAATATAGGAGACGCGAGATGCAAGTTGGGGGAAAAGGAGGTGGGGCGTGCGGAGGGAGGCGCGACAATAAAGAGCGGTGGCAACGTGCCTCGAGGTAGGCGTTTGGAAGCCAAGAAGAGCTCCTTGGAAAAGGAAACATGTCCCGTGACCGTCGCGTTCTGTCAAATACGTCAAAACATATCCAAAAGCGGACGAACAAACCTCAACCTAGGGTTCCCCTCGGCGGCCAGACGAAGAGACGCGCTCTGGGGACATAAATAAAGTATGCCCACGAAAGCGCGACGACGAGGCATCCCGGGGAGTGTAGACAGGAAATGAGCGGTGCGCTTGGCAGGGCACGGGGTGGAGGAACACATGGCTGCATCGTAACGACAGCATGTGTTGCACGAGGTTGCCCAACTGGACAGGTCAGCGCGAGGAGAACGCTGGAATGTACATCGTACGTGCGGAGCTCCGAGGAACGGAGTGCGTTCCGCGTGTTCCCCGGCAAGATTTGGCGGGGGATTGAGAGCAGTATTCAGGGGCCCGGGTGATCGCGTTGTTTGTCGTTGTTGGAGCACGCGTACACACCGCCCACCGTAGCACTCTCAGCACCACGGCCAGTTGCAACGCCCAACACTCGTTACGTGCACACAGCGGACCTGACAATGCCTGACAACCAAATCTTCAAGGTCTCGTTCATTTCATCACCTTATTGTCCTACTGCTCCTCACACTTCCCCATCGCCAGGCAACCTACAGCGGGATACCCGTGTACGAAATGTTCGTCATATTCCCCACTCCGCCCGACACGTCCTCATCTCTCTAACGCGTGTAGGATGTGCAAAGGTGTCGCAGTGATGCGGCGGCGCTCAGATTCATGGCTCAACGCGACGCAAATACTCAAGGTCGCTGGCTTTGACAAACCCCAGCGCACCCGAGTTCTGGAACGAGAGGTTCAGAAGGGCGAACACGAGAAAGTTCAGGGTGGATATGGAAAGTATCAGGGTGGGTTTGTTTTCTTTCATTTATCTTCCCTCAAATTTGAACCCACCCCTCATAGGGACATGGATACCTCTCGACCGTGGCCTCACCCTCGCGAGGCAATACAATTGTGATGTTGCCCTTCGTCCTATTATTGAATTCCAGCCCGCGGCCAAGAGCCCACCCCTCGCTCCGAAACATCTCGTGTCCTCGGCTTCCGTTGCGAAACCAGCCCGTCGGGCTCCACCCACGGTCACCGAGCCAGGTTCTGCCCTCATTGGCACCCGTTCGCGCCGCCAGGCTGATCAGGCTGAAGCAGATTCAGAGCAGGAAACGTTTTCCGAACCCGGTTCGGAAGATGGCTCAATGACATCATCTCCATCACGCGGATCATCTAGTTCACGCACCCCCTCTCCCATCGCTGATGCATACGATCAAATGGACGCGTCAGAAGATCGTAGGTATGGTGTACGACGTAAACCATCGCGACGTCACCTCCACGAGCGTCTTGGTGATGCTTCGGAAGACGAGATCGTCACTCAGGCCAATGGTACCGATGATCCACGTGCTTATAGCGACCAGATCCTCGAATACTTCATTTCGGACACGAATCAAATTCCTCAAATGCTCATCTCACCTCCCCCCGATTTTGACGCGAATATGGCCATTGACGATGACGGGCACACTGCATTACATTGGGCTTCAGCGATGGGCAGGCTCCGTATCGTGAAGCTACTGCTCACGGCTGGGGCTGATATTTTCAAGGTGAACAAGGCGGGCCAGACTGCACTGATGCGCAGTGTCATGTTTGCAAACAATTACGATGTAAGAAAATTCCCGGAGTTGTACGAGCTCCTCCACCGTTCCACTCTCAACATCGACAATTACAATCGGACCGTCTTCCATCACATTGTCGATGTTGCTATGTCCAAAGGGAAGACGCATGCAGCGCGTTACTACATGGAGACGGTGCTCAATCGCTTGGCCGACTATCCCAAAGAGCTGGCAGACGTAATCAACTTCCAAGACGAGGATGGCGAGACCGCATTGACAATGGCTGCTCGGTGCCGAAGCAAGCGCCTCGTCAAACTCCTCATCGATCATGGGGCAGACCCCAAGCTGGTGAACCGTGACGGAAAGAGTACTGAAGATTATATTCTCGAGGATGAGCGTTTCCGGTCGTCTCCGGGACCGATTTCCCGACTTTCAGCAATGTCTTTTCGTAACGCGCAAGCTGCGTATCCTTTGCCGACTATTCCCCCTCCCATCCCCACGGGTGGTGAGCGCCTACCACTACACCATTCAATAGCTGGCCAGAAGGCGAGCACAAAATGCGTCAACGAAGCTACGAGCATGCTTGATAGTCTGGCTGCATCGTTCGATCGCGAGCTCCAGGATAAAGAACGCGACATGAATCAGGCCCACGCACTCTTGCAAAATATCCAACAGGAGATTCTAGAGAGTCACCGAGCTGTCAATCAACTCAAGACACAAGCAGAGGGACTGCAACTAGCAAAAGGGCTGCTGTCAGAGCTAGAAAGTCAGTTGTTGGACAAGATGGGGAGAAGATATCGATTAGGTTGGGAGAAATGGATCAAGGTCGAGGAGAACCGAGAAACATCGATCAGGGATGCGGCGGACGGGGAGCTGAAGATCACACCCATGACTATTCCCTACCGGACGGACGATGACGCTGAGGGCGAGGGGTCGACGGAACCAGGGAAGGACAGAGACAAGGATAAAAGCAAAGGGAAACGGAGAGCGCTGCCCCAGGAAGAGGACATCACGGATCTTCTTGCGCTGTACCTCGATCTTCCGAATAATCAAGATTCGATAAGGACCGCCTGTGAATTGGTAAAGGAGGAACTAGGACATCGTCGCAAGCGGAGGAAGGAGATGTTTGATCAGTTGACTGTATTCAGGGCGGAAGCGGGGACTGGTGGACGGATGGCTGAGTATAGGAGGCTTATCGGCGCTGGGTGTGGGGGTGTACCACCTTCAGAGGTGGATAATATCATCGCAATGTTGCTTGAGGTCAGTCAAGTTGTTCCACTGATGCTGATAGCTTTATTCATCCCGATTTCAGACGCTCGAGTCGGAAGAGTCTAGTACGGTTCCGGGAGCATGGACTGCGACAAGGGCTGGCCCTGTGCCAGCGGGGTGATGTGGCCGGGATGAATGTTTCGGGGCTTCATTATTACTCCAATGTACTCTTACGTGCGAGTTGCGCGCGATATAGTAGCCGTCCGAGGCTGACAGGGGTTAATGCTTAGTCAACAAAAATTGGTTTCTGGTTTTTGTGCTTGCTTGCGGGGATTTGTTCCTCGTCCTCGAACCATCTTCAGTTGGTGCCCTGTTCTATGTCGTTATCGCGCGTACAAGTCCTCAAAGCCACTACCAGGATACCATGGACAAAGAATTTTCGGCATCTTCTGCCTGTCCCAAAGCACTGGTCGGAGAGACGTTCGCGCTATGACCCCGGTATTAAAGCGGTCCCCGTCAAGGATCGTATCAAATACTGGAATGTCGTCCCTGGTGACAAGATACGCATTCGTGGTGAAGGAAGCAAGCTTCACGAGGTTCTGAGTATAAACAGGTTTTCGAACCGCGTATACCTCAAGGGTAACATCAAGGTGCGCCGGCTGTTGTTAGTTGATCTTAATTGTTTCCGACCATTGTAACAGGAAGTAGCTCCCAATAAGCCTCCGGTCAGCAGAAGTGTGCATTATTCAAGGTGTCAGCTCTTCATGGGCACCCAGAAAGTCACGAGACCACAAGGAAAAGAGAAGGAAATCCAGTGAGCATGTTTCCCCCATTTCCTACTCGGTGGTGAAAATTTGCAATGATAGGGTGTTTACACGACGGATTGGAGTAAGGGACCCTCATTGGCAGCCCGCACTTCGTCGTTTCGATTGGAAGCGTATCGCTCTCGCGACAGTGCCTGCATATTTTAAGAAAACCAGCAGAGCCCCACTCGTGGTGCCGTGGCCGAAACACGAATTTGCGGAACGACCAGGAGGTGTGTTGTATTATCTATTCCTTGGACCTGCCGTGACGCTTGCCCCATGCCATTAGCCAACCAGTTTTATGATACCACCAAAGACACGGTTCTCAAGGTTACCTATCAACCGCCGGACCTCAAGAAACCCAAACCAGCCGACGAAAACGCCTACATCAATGCGTTGTTCAGCCCTCGGCCAAGACCTTTTGACGAGTCGACCCCAATGGAGTACCACGTCGCGAAAGAACTTTCAAACCCACACAGTCGAGCCAAGAAACAGCGTCGCTGGCAGGCCGCCAAGGTCCGCAGGGCCGAGCTTCTCAAGAAGTTCGTCGAACGAGAACTCATACACTTGAATGGCCGACCGGCGAGGGTGGCACGTGCTGAAGGTGTGTTCAAGTTCAGACAGAAGATGGAGGAGGATCGCAAAGCAGAAAAGAAGAGACGGTGGTTGACAGCGGATCGTAAGTCGAAGATTGAGAGGAAGGTAAAACGCAAGCAGAGGAAAGCGCAAAAGCAGAAGGAGAAATTAACTCAATTGGTGCTGAAGGATGCTGCGAACCAGGTCATCCCTGCTGCAGAACCTCGGAAGTGAAGTCGATAGTAGTACCCTCTCTACCTCGGTCATACATTACGTTTTGAACCTGCTTTGATCGGGGCCCGCCGCTACGATTAGCCAATACAAGCCACAATAGGCCGAGTATCCAATTGACAGTCGCATATGATTAGAGACTGTATAAGATTATCAAGCAATACAGTAGAGTTGTATATAAAACAGACAGTAGCCTAAGGGATCAATCTAATCTCTTTATTCCATCCCCCAACCGTCTCGTCTGCGCTCGCACGACTCATCCACCATTATCCAATTCTACTCGTACTAGTACTCCGAATCAATTATCTAAGCTGCCTCATATCACACTTTCTCACTGCGAACTTACCTCCGATGCCATCATTTAAAAGAAAAAGATCACAGTCTCCCGATAGCATGCAGTGGCATCTTGACTCGCTGGAAGCTTTCAGGGCAGATGTTTTGGGAAACCCTTCCATCTTCGCGGTGAAGTCTGAATCCCCCCATCAAGCAGGTAGTGATGGGCAAGGCCCGGCCTCAAGCCCCAGGCCGGGCCGTTTGTAAGGGCCTAGGGGGCCTGAAGGCTCGGGCCTCAGAATTGCCAGGCCCCTGGCCGGGGCTTATGGTACTTGGTAATCATGTTAGTCATCGTGAGACAAACACGAGTGCAAGGTTCTGCAGCTACTTACAGATTTGTGTGAGAGTCGCGACGCCGTCCAAAGTGAGGTCTGGTCCGAAGAACCCGCAAATCGGGCCATAGGATGACACAACCGCAGGGTCTCGATGTTGGGACATGCTTTGGTGATGTAACGCATGTCTTCATTGAAGAAGTGAGTCGACTCTGGAAGATCTATTTCGAGGTGGAGACCGGTTATACCGCTCACATATCAACACTGAGAGGCCTTGCCAGTCAGCCATGTCAGTGGGATCCTCAATGACGAGCTCAAGACTGGTGAGCTCATTCGTTATGTGCCCCAAGAACACGGCAATATTCGAAACTTCGCCAGTCAGTTAGTAAAGGCTCCGAAGATCCGTGAACACGCCGCCCGAGTGCAGGTCGCCTGTAAGGTGCAGTGACGACTTCTTAATCTCCGTAAAGTCTATCTCGTCGCCAGAGAAAACTCCACTGTCGGATGAGAGTTGCCACGCCAAAGGGGGCGACGTCATCGAAGAAAACCTTCCACGGCAATGGTTGATCTTCCGGTGAGATCCAGTCCGAGGTGTGAAGAGCAGGTAAAGAAGCAGCCCACTGTCCAACTTGCGACGACAAAGCACCAGGTGCAACTAAAGCTAGCTTTTCAAGCGTGTTCTGAGAGCATACGAGATCCGTGGAAGGCTACTAGTGGGGGAGGTGGACGAGAACGCAGTCAGTGTGCACTGTGGCCGCAAACATTGACGAGATAGACGCCAAGCTGCTGAATCCTAGCGACTTTCAAGATCAGACTCTGGAACTCAAGAAAAGTGTGGAGCGTTCCAACCCGGCTGCAGCATCTGGGCGCGTTTATGGTACGTTTCTAAGAGCTGGCGGTGATGAATGCACTGAGGGAGGGATGGTGGATGCGCCCGGCTTGTGCGTCGAGTATGTGTATATGTGTAGAGTCTGATCATAGTGTAATGTAAACAATAATACACAACTCAAACTCCGACGCGGAAGAATCCGGTAAGACAGGGGCTGCACTTTTATGGCCACAAGTTCGACGATGGAGTTGTACCGAACACGGCCGGACGCGCGACTAATCGGTTCCCCCTGGCGTGTGAGCAGACTTTATACCTTGGACTATCAGCATGACAGACTCTCCTGTCAAATATCGCGCCATTCCAACTTCAGGGAGCCAAGCCGACCACTCTGACGTCCACGATGCTGGGGACGTCGATCTTTATTACTCTACAAGCGAGAGGTTGCCAGCCGAAGCACGAATCAAGTGGACGTATTTCCTTCTGGGCTGCGCCATTTTGCTGCCTTGGAACGGTGATTCTTCTCGCCAAATAGCACCCGTCTTAGTGCTCACGACTCCACTCTACTCAGCCCTAATTAATGGAACGTCATTTTTCTTGTCTCGACTGGCTGGCTCCCCCTTCTACTCGACCTTTAGCCCGTACTTGTCCAGCGTCTACACATTGACCAATTTAGTCTTCCAGTTTTACTCCACAATCACTTCGAAACACGTTCGTAGATCTCACTAAATGTTCTTAATAAGGAACACTCACACATTGGGATATCGCAGTCGTCCCCATCTCGCCGTATATTCGTGTCCATCATTGCGATGACCCTCCTTGTCACATCTCTATGTCTCAGCACGTTCACCCGAGGCACACCATCTGCCTTTTTTTCATTCGCTCTATTCAACGCAGCCTCTCTGGCAGTCACGAGTGGCTATCTATGTACAGCTGTCTACGCTGGAGCATCGTTACTTGGCGCATCGTTCCTGCAAACTGTGATATCAGGACAAGCCGCCGTCGCGGTTGCGGTCAGTGCTGTACAGGTCGTCAGCTCGATTATCTCTCTTTGGGGTTCGCCTCCGGAATCCGTCTCAATGAAGGTCATGAGAGCCGATGTTAGAGATGATCAAGCCGAGGAAATAGCTGCGCGAATCTTCTTTGGTGTTTCTGCAATTTTGCTCGGTATCACACTTGTTGCCTACACGTGGTTGACGAGACAGCCTTTCTATAAATCAGTTATCGGCGCTCTGAAACCACACCACGAAGTCGGAGACACAGATGAGCGTACTGGGCTAGTCGCGGATAGTCGCAGAATTTCTCCGACAGAGCCCAACGCGCACGTTTATCAAGTTTTCAGACAGAACTTGACTTTCATGTTCTCTATCGCGTACGTATTTGCAGTCACTCTAGTAAGTGCCTACTTTATTACCTTAATTGCTCTCCAACTGATAGGGTCTTCAACCAGGCGGTCTATCCTGCGATCACAGTTCGTGTGCGATCCATGAATCCAAGCATCCATCCCTTGCTGTTCAGCGCAGTCCACTTCTTGGTTTTTAACATTGGGGATCTTGTTGGGCGATACAGCTGCTCGTTCCCTCGCTTAGTTGTCTGGTCCGCCAGGAAGATTCTAGCTATGTCTCTCTTACGGACGCTGTTCATTCCCCTGATCCTTCTTTGCAATGTCCTTCGACCTGCAACAACAACCCCTGTCTCTCCGATCATAGGTTCCGATATCCTTTTCATGGTTATAATGCTGACAATGGGGTACACGAACGGTTTTGTCTCATCCCTAGCTTTGCTTGCTGTTTCATCTCTAGAGCATAATCCTAGGCTGAAGGGGCGCCGCGAAGACGTAGATGTCGCCGCAACACTGGGTGGCTCCTTTGTGATTGTCGGTCTTGCTTCTGGGGCGCTCTCTAGTTTTGGTGTTCAGGCTATGATATGAGGTTGTAACAGGATTGTAATATTCGGTGGTCGGTGACAGTACCCGCAATGATACTTAGTGTGTAATCGGGGTAGTATGGAGAGGGCATACGACTTGAATACACCAACATTGTAAAACTGGCTATCGCAACAAACTCCTCGGTGCGCCTGGCAAGCGAGGTCCGAGGTCCTTAGTTTGAGCTGCTTGTCTTCTTCTACGGTGATCAGCAGTTCTGAGCGCAAAGATGTTACGATGCAAGACGTATCGTTCGTGCGTCGGTCTGGAGGTTGGCTCCTCTGACGGTGGGGCGCTTGGTATGGCAGTGACAGTGTTTGCAGGCTTCTTCTCCTCCCTGTCGCCCGCTTTCGTTATGACGTCTGCTTCCTTTCCTTCTGCATCCTTGTGTGCACATTCTGTACCATTCTTTCCGTCTCCATCAGCCTGGCCTCCCTCCTTCCCCTGTACCTTGTCTCTCTTCTGACGCTGTTTCTCTTCCCATTCCTGCTTCACTTTAGCAATCTCTTCAGGACTGACGGAGGGTTTCTTGGGTTCTGGCTCTGGCTCTGGCGCGCGTGTCGCAAACCCACGATCAGTGAGATGGACTGGGCAAGTGTAAAAGAAATCTGCAGTGTCGATCGTCGCGAGGACGGTCACGGTGGGTTTGTAGCATATGAAGCAAGCTTTGGCGGTGGCGGCGGTCTGGCAAACATGGGGATCGCACTGGGCGAGTTCGAGAGTCGAAAAATGAGACGTACTCGCTTGTAGTAGAAATTTGGAAAGACCATCGGTTTCGGCGTGCCTAGTGGAAGGCTTACAACAGTGACGTTTGCCGCACTAAGACCCACACAGCGTGTAGTACATACGGTCTGAGGCTCATCAATCTAGCGTAGTCTTCGCATCGATAACTCGGACACCCGCTGCTGACAGAAACAAGATCACGTTGTCCAACCGTGACCCCGTCACTGAATACAAGAGACACACGGATAAATCCCACTGGACTTTCTCTTCTCCCACATCGTCACGGTCTTATAGTATGGCAAGCACAGTAGGACAGGTCATCAAGTGTAAAGCGGCGGTTTGCTGGGGTGCAGGCGAGGCACTCCAAATCGAGGAGGTCGAGGTCGCACCCCCTAAAGCACACGAGGTGCGAATCAAGATCCTTCACACCGGTAGGTGGTGGCAAGTTCCTGTGCGGTACACGGCCGAAATCGTCTTGTCTTGTCAGGTATATGCCACACCGACGAGTACACTCGCAGTGGTAAGGATCCCGAGGTACGTAAAGCGAGATTTGGAATCGGCTCCCGTTACAATTGACTCGTTGATCTCAGGGTTTGTTCCCTGTGATCCTTGGTCACGAGGGTGGAGGCATCGTGAGTTACTGCGTACCATCAGCTGCAGTCTGCCTAATTTTGTGCAGGTAGAATCAGTGGGCGAGGGGGTCACCAGTGTAGCTCTTGTATGTATTTCCCTGTTTCTTATCTGGTGTCCCTGATTTCTGTTGTATGACCCAAGGGAGACCATGTCGTCCCCTTGTATACCGCCGGTGAGTCGTTCTTCACCAGCAGATCCGGTACCTTCCGACACGCGTTCCAGAATGTCGCGAATGTAAGTTCTGCAAGAGCGGAAAGACGAATCTGTGTGGAAAAGGTACTTCAAGATATGTCATTGAACTTTGGCTAGCCATTCATTCTTATACTTTCAGTGCGATCTACCCAAGGACAGGGTCTAATGCCCGATAGTACCAGCCGATTCACTTGCAGAGGCAAGCCAGTCCACCACTTTGTGAGCCATCTCTTACCACTTCGTTGCAATGTCATGTTGAGCACATCTTTGCTTTCTAGATGGGCACTTCTACATTCTCGCAGTACACGGTCGTTGCGGATGTCTCCGTGGTCGCTGTCAACGAGGCTGCGCCGCTAGATAAAGTCTGCCTCCTTGGGTGTGGTATTACAACTGCCTGGGGTGCTGTCGTGAAGCAACCGGGAATCAGTATGTACTTCTTCTTCCTCCGTTTTACCGTTCATCTGATCTTTGTATGCGCTTGCAGAGGGCTCCAACGTCGCTGTCTTTGGGTGCGGTGCCATCGGCCTCGGGGTGATCTCCACAGCCGCTGTCGTCGGTGCATCTCGCATCATTGCCATTGATGTCAACTCTGGAAAGAGAGATTGGGCCATAAAGATGGGTGCCACCGAATTCGTGAACCCCACGGAGCTCCCCGGCGGGAAACGGATCCAGGACTACCTAGTGGAAATTACCGACGGTGGATTGGATTTCACCTTTGACGCCACAGGGAACGTCCATGTCATGAGAGCGGCGCTGGAAGCCTGTCACAAGGGATGGGGCGTGTCGACCGTTATCGGTGTTGCAGCTTCTGGCCAGGAGATCTCCATGAGACCGTATGTGCCAGTTTGGGACTTTCAGTTATCAGAGCTCACGAGGTGACCTAGATTCCAGCTGGTCACTGGTCGTACTTGGCGAGGTACAGCGTTCGGTGGAGTCAAAGGTCGCACAGAGTTGCCTGGCCTTGTTGAAGGTATATCCGTTTTTACGCCTAATTTTCCACATTCTTCTTAATCGAGGCGATCATTAGACTATCTCAATGGCACGCTCAAGATTGACGAGTATGTCACTCATCACCGCAAGTTCGAAGAGATCAACGAAGGGTTCCACGATATGCATGTATGTCATATGTGCACTACTCCGCCCGCCTTGTTCTTGGTAATGATGATTTATCCAGGGAGGGGATTGTATCCGCTGCGTCGTTGACATGTCTTGAGTAGCCCATGTGCACAAAGAAGTTGAATCCTTAGACTGTGTTGCACTTGGTACTTGTATGTGTCTTTCAAAAACAACGTATGTACCCAAGATTATAAATCCGCACTGAGGCAGATATACGGTGTAAATATTAAGAAGCCAGCGTCACAACCGCAAATTCCTCCCTCCAGGAATCCTTCTCTTTCCTGTGACGGCGCCCCAGAGTACGGTCAAAGCAGCTCCAACCTCCCTTCGTCTCGTTCCCGATTTTATCCAGACAGTCCTCAGGAGTCTCAACACCACCATTACGAACGAAAGATCTAAGCAGAGCCTCCTGATCACAATCAGCAATGGGGATCTATCCTGGCCACTTCTGAGGAAAAACACAAGGAGACGTTGTAGGGACGAGAGATTCTGAAGCAGGGGTTTTAGGACGAGTGTCCACAGACCCATGTCATCGACATCCCATTCAGAGACATGAGAAACAGATCGTGAGTCCGCAGGACTGCCACGACCGGAAGAAGTGCGCGAGAGAGGAGAAGTGGAGGTTTGAGCCTGCGGGTGTGAGTGAGTTGCGAGGGACGATTCAAGGGTATCAATGCGCTCTGTGAGGGCCGCAAGGTGCGCTTGCATATTCTCCATTGCATGCTCTAGTGAAACTGATACCGCCCGCGAGGGGGGTCTCAGATGTGGCCCAGTTGTAAAGCTGTGTCGAGAAGTTACAGTGTGGCTTCTGTAACGGGGTTCTGTAGCCTGAATTTGTGGCGCTAAATCACAAGAAAATGGCGGAGCTGCATTCGAAGTGGGAGAAGTGTATGCAGAAGGGGTCGTTACGGATGTGGCTGTCTGTGGATTTGCAAATGCCGATGGCGTCTCAAAATTAGGAAGGGGCTGCATCGGAGGTACGCTAGTCCGGCGCGGTGGAGGTGAGGAAAGTGCAAATGAACCCGTTTGAGGTGTCTTGTACCGCGAGGAAAACGAGGTGGAGGAGAGAGGTCGTTGTTGTTGAGGAATCTCGCGTACAGCTGGGAGGTCTCGACTTTCATCACCAATTTCCCCGTCGTCAGAGCTCTCGCCATCACCAACGGCACTGAAGTGCTGGTGGGATGACGAATGCTGGAGATCATAGAGTCCGCGAGGTGGGGGTATAGGAGAATTGTTTTCAGAGGCCGTTGAATTAGAAGATGAAGAGCCTCTCGATCCTGCTCTGGTCAATGTGTCTGAAGGAAATGAGATCAGAATATAAGTGGGAGAGAAGTCTTCAACTACATACAGCTTGAGACGAGGTTCTCGGAATCCCCTCCGTACGAACGCAGTTCGTCTATAAGGTCCCTTGCAACCGTCTTGTCCGAATATTTGCTCAAGGTCTTGAATCAAGTCGTGTTAAAGTACGATGAGATTGGAAATGAGGTGCGCCAAATACCTTTAACAAGGCATCGACATAGAGCCATTTTGCTTCATATTGGTCCAGATCTCGATGTTTCGCCCATGCATCCCTTGAAGACCATTAACACGTGGTTTGGGAAGACGAGTAAAGGCGCGGGCAGGCATACCATTTTGCTCGTCCCAGCATGTCAAATATCCCTGGACGGGGAGACGTGACATTTCCTACGGTAGCTAGGGACAAATAGTAAGCCAAAGCTGAAGAGGGTGCGGAGGGAGATGGAACCTTGCTTATAGAGGCTGCAGAGCAGGAAACAAAGGTATCAGTGCCTGGGTGCGGATTTAGTTGAATGAGATACGAGCCTGTACATTGTTAGCTTCTCCTCGTAGCCAGTCTGTATGGGACCTGTCTTCGGAAGACTCTGCACGATCTCTACCGCACGATTGAACTGCGCGTCGATGAGCTGCCGCGAGTCCATCTTGGAGAGTCGCTCTGAGCGTGGTTACGGCAGACACGGGTTAATGGCCAAGTACCAAGAAGATGGCCAAGTGAGGAATGGCTATGGCAATATGCGTGACAAGACTTGATGTGACAATATGTGACACTTGTCAATGTGACTAAGTTTGCGACTAGCTTCTGATCTCAAAGTATTAGAGATGGCTTAGGGAGACCAAGTCTGCGTGCAATGTCTATATCATTAAGTAGTAGTCTATAAATTCGCTCCTGTGCTATGCGTAACAGCAAGGTGCACCATCAACACGCCAGCCTATCTGGAGGTCAGCCAAGTACGGCAAGCAGATGCGAAACTGAGAGGAGCGTCAGCAGGTCGCAGCCAAGTACCAGTGAAATCAATGCACCATGTATCATGACTTCCCCGTAGACCATTTATACTTGAGCGAGCCGGGTATCCTCTCTTCCTGCTTGCTCACAATTTTTCCTTCAGATGCACCACATTCAGCGCACCCGACGAGCCCATCAAGGCGCACAGACTCACCCCTCCACACCAGTTTTCCCCATGCCTTGCCATGCGTGCCCTCGTGTTTGAGACGCGTCTTGGTCACCTGCCAGTGACAGTTCTCGATCCCCTTCTCGGTCCATCTGATTTGGTGAACTTTTTGACCAACGCCATCGTTGGGGTGCCGAGAGAGAACCTGATAAAGGTTCGCAGGTGTGGTCCGGAGCGCTGGAGGGAGGGGAGAAGGGAGTAGTTTGAGGAAAGCACGAGTAGCTGCTTGATTCATTGTCGAGGCAGACCTCGACACATTCCCGCGACATAGCCCATGTTAAATTTCCCACGGCCACTCCACCCGATCATGTTCGCAAGGCGTGCTCTCATTCAAACCAGACGAGTGGGAACAGATGCTTGCGGAATACCGCTAAGACCGACATGGTCCCTCAGAGAGCTCTTGTCTTCGTACCCCTCGCCATCCCTTTCCCCAGTCACCTTTCAACGTCTCCATGAGCTCTCTGCTCTCATCCCACCGACCGAAGGCACACCTGAATATGACACCACAAAGAAAGAGCTGGATGAACTGGTCAGACTTGTTGAAGCTGTCAAACTTGTCAACGTAGACCGTCCGACGGATAGTTCCATCCCAGATGGACGCGTTTGCGCAGAGGGCACTGGGATCCCCCTCACAAAGGAGCCGCTCGACGAGGGAACACAGAAAACAAACCTCCTTCACTACGCAAACCGGACACTGGAGGGCATGTATGTTGTGGAAACTGATCGGGAGAGATGACAAAGCTGCGGTGTGTTTCATGGCCTTACACCCATCATCCTCGTCTAACTTCGGAAAGCCAACCGCGGATCACGAGGGGTACTTGCATTGCAAAATGAACAATATATCATACATTTTCAGGTCCTAATCATCAGTGTTGATCATGGCTTCGTCAGTTGACTGTGTCCACCTGTTGACCCGAAACCGTTGACTCCCCGAAGAGTCTCGTCAAGGTTCTTTCCAAGTAATTAGCATCATGTACGACGACACGCCTGAAACAGGACCGACCTCAACCTCCAATACGTCAGGGTTGCATATTTTCTCAATGATCAGTTGAGCAATGCGGTCGCCCTCTTGCACTGAGATTTTTGCTTCGTTACTGGCTTTCCACGAGTGCTTAAACCGAACTTACCTTCAAAATCCTGGTCAGAGAGATTGAAGAGCAAAACAAAGACCGTGCCACGATAGTCTGCATCAATAACACCAGCGCCAGTATCGATCATGAACTTGGAGGCTACAAGGCTCATCTTAGACAAACGCAGACAAATCTCATGGACACTCACCAAGCCCACTCCGTGGCGCGACACGTCCGTATGTACCAATCGGAACAGCAATGGAAAGCTGGGTATCGATTAATGCCTTTCCACGCGCGGGAATTGTTTTCCTCTCGGCACTTTTGTGTGGTTCAACGAAGCGTTCAACGAAGCAAGGAAACACACGATACCTGTAGAGGTCATACCCCGCGGCGAGCGCTGAGCCACGGGTAGGTAGCTTGGCTTTCTCTGAGAGTCTTTTGACTAGAAATTGGGATAAAGGTGTTTGTGCCGAGTCTGACATTCTTCGTTTTTTTAGCTGTGGTTCCAGGTCGACCGTCATGGAGAACTTGGTGAGCCTGGTGAAGCGCGACGCGACGTGTTTATTGGCGGACCTTGAAAGCGTGTCAACTCCGACCGTGCCAGTTACAACCCTTACTCCTGTCGTTCTCTCCTTTCTTCCATGGACCTCTCCCAGCAAGAACTTCCGCTAACAGCCTATTTCACCAGAGCCAGCAAGGAGGCTAGAGCTCGCGTCGTCCCCTACAAGAAGGACAAGCCCACTGAAGACTTGGACTCGCAGTCAGTGGCTCGCTCTTCAAAGCGGAGGAAGAGCAATGTGCAGTGTTCTACCGCGAGCGCATCAGGCAGTTCTGCGGGCCGGTCCAAACTGACAATCCTGCAGCTGCCCACCCCCGCCACCTCCACTCGAAAGCGCACGCGCAGTGGACGTCTCGAGTTACCTGACAAAACGCAACTGACGCCAACTGGTGCCTTATCGTCGTCTGTTGAACAGAATGCGATTCTCCCGAGCGACAAGGATCTCGCACAGCTGGAATTTGGGCCTACCCCTTCGAAATTACCCCAATCATCACGTAAGGGTGCAGAGGATGCTATCCCTGAGTTATCTAGTATCCCACTTGCAACGCCGTCCACTGATCGGCGAAAAACAACCAAACCCATTGACGTGGAGTTCCCCCCTGGTCCCCAACATTCCAATTATGCAGAGACTGGTATTGCGACCCCACGAACATCATCGCGAAGAATATCTGAGCCCGTACATGGCATTCATGATCACACTCCTTTGGCACGTTCTAACTGCCACTTGCCTTCCCTTCTGAGCCAGGCCTCTCCAAGGTCACCAGATTCGGGTGTATCCCATGTGGCACTCCCGCATGTACAGCACTCGGCTCGCTCACCTGCGGGTCTCCCATGTTTTCCCGTCAACTTGGACTTCTCAGATCCCTTTTATGCTCGCGAGAAAAACGGTGCCTTCGTGCCACGGGATGGTGCATTTGTGCAGCCTAAGCAATACCCCATCCAGTCAGAGAGGTTGGATGGTCAATCATCCGATGATCATGCTATTCCCGTGATTCCTATTCCATCTTCTCAAAGTCAATACCTCCTCCATCCTGATGCGACACCTAAACGCAAACGATTCTACCGGCGTATTGAGCATGTTATTTCTTCGCAGACTCAGGAAGAACGAGAATTAACGTTGGCGACACCTCATAAACCTGCCGCTGTGGGTAGCTTATCACTAGGAGTCTCTCCTGCAAAGTGAGATTTATACCAATGGGTCATCTGCATTTCGCTTACATTGTCCAAGGTACACGCGCGGAAATGCTCAGATTCCTCGGCTCAGTTGCAGCGAACGAAAAAGTCAGCACGTTTACACACTTGGTTCTACCCCCGTCGGATCGCCCATTAACTCACCCGCCGGTCATTCTCGTTCCCTCTTCGCACCGAATAAAGCATTGGATGAGCCCCCATCTAAGTCTTCGAGTCCTTCACGACGCAAGAGATTGGCATCATACCGCTCTCCCAGTTATAAGACAAAGACGCCTCGGGGATCTCCTCGTCACAGTTCGATTGAAAATATTCCACCTGCACAAATAGAGGAATCTCTCACGGAATCTGAATCCGACTCGGATATTCTTCAGATGAGGATGCAAGACAGATTATCCACGCTTGCTCGCGACCCATGTCCTCCAATTCATTGTGGATTCGCTGAAGGTGACCTTCCCGTTGCGGAGAGCGACTCAGCAACCGAAGCAGAGTCCGACACAGAGATTCTCCATTGCGTTGCTGAGATCGGCAAGAAACGGCCCCGTGACCATCGTTCAAGGGAAGATACTTCGCCTCCCCCAGTCATCTCACCGCTCGTTTCTCCTGCCAGATCGCGCATTGCAGCCGTGCCTTCGATCATACGGTTTACACAATTCCCCACGCAGGAAGGCGCCGGATCGAGCGTCCCAGGATCCTGTGCATCTTATCCCTCCAGTATGGAGCAACCCCAGATGCCTTCGGAATCCTTGCCTTCAGTTGTTCGGGATTTCATTCGCATGTTTCCTGGGGATGAAAGCTATCCTGCGGACTTTCCAGAGTCCCTACGAGTTTAAGACATCGAGCAAGAGTATAGACTACTCTGTTACAGTGATAATTACTGGCAAACGACATGAACTGCAATGTCCATCTAAGCTATGACCATCATGGCAAAACGATCCGTGAACGAGGGACTACCTCTACCTCTTGTATAGCCGGGAGGTTCTTATCCGACCCGACACCGTTTGCAACATCCTCGGACATTCGCAGTGTCAATTCGTCGTCGACCCGAGCAGTAAGAACAGACGCTGCTGCCACTTTGGTTTCACTCGCACTCTTCTCGGCCACCACGTGTGCGAGCCTGTCATCCTCAGCGACTCGGTCTCCAAAGACTTCCCCAAGCTCCTCCAGCGTCCTGTGCGCGGTCTCGGGGTAGAGGAACCAAACTACTATGAACGAGATGATGCAGAAGCCGACCAAAAGGAAGTAGTATCCCGCGTTCATGACCTCGAACAGTGGGGGTGTGATGAACGCGATGATGAAGTTGAAGAGCCAATTGGTGCCTGTGCTCAACGACATGCCTTTGGCACGTGCGCGGAGAGGAAAGATTTCAGCGCCGAGGAGCCAAGGACCGGGTCCCCAGGTAGCCCCAAAGAAGAACAGATAGAAGCAAACGCCGAAAAAGAGGCCGTCTGCAACGGGGATGCGCGCAGGTCCGTCGGGAAGGGTGTTGGAATGGTACTGGAGGCCGCCAACGACAGAGAGGGATGCTGCTAGCACGACGCTTCCGATGAGAAGGATGGTACGCCGACCCCATTTATCAATGAGGAACATCGCAGGGATGGTACCCGAACAATAGACGAGGGCGCAAGCACCAGCGTAGAGGAGGGAACGGGAGATGCTGAACCCTGCACGAGTCAAGTTGGACGGTAAGAAATACAGGATAGCGTTGATGCCGTTGAGCTGGGCAAACATCTGACAAGTGATCCCAACGATGCAGCGGCGGGTATATTGACGAAAGACTTGACGCCAGGTAGCTTGGCCCATCTTGCGTTCAAAGTCGACAGCGGCAGCGATTTCGACGTATGTCGCAACGACATGTGGGCGTCTTGTATCCCCGGCCGCGTGAAGATCTGCCAGGACGCGCAAGCCTTCTTCCTCGAAGCCGTTTGCCACGAGCCACCTAGGTGTCTCAGGAAGGATGAATGTCCATGCTACGAGGATGGCGGCAAGCGCAGCTTGCACGACATATGGACCTCGCCAGGAGATCTCGGAAGGCATAGCGAAAAAGAAACCATAACCGACCCAAGCCGAGATCGCGTACCCGAGGTTCAAACAGATGTACTCGATACAGACGAAGAGACCGCGAGCATGGCCGGGGGCGATCTCACACTGCAAGACTGGAACGGTCATGGAAAGGATGCCGACGCCGATTCCTTGGATTGATCGACCAGCAATCAAAGTCCCAAGGTTGGGTGCGAAGATTTGGATGAAGGCGGCGATAAGATACATGATTGCACCGAGACGGACCGACATGCGCCGACCCATGATGTCGCAAATGTAAGCTGCCAAGAAAGACGCGAAGAATGCGGTGATGTTCAGGCACGAGACAGTGATGGCTGCACGATAGTTGTGGACACTGGATGGCGTGACGCAGTAGAACAAAAGAACGAACCTTGGACCCAAGGATCAACACCTGTGTTGCCGGCTTGGATCTGGGCCATCGTCACCGTCTTTCCGAACATGCGCTGGATGAAGGATGGCTGGACCTGGACTGCAGCGATGATCCCTTGTCCATAGCCGAACATTGCATCGCCCAGCGATGCGAGCGCAGAGGACATGTACAGGAGTGGTTTGCCGACCATCCATCTTGGATAACGAGCGGAGTATACTCGCGGCCGCAAGCGGTCGGTGAGTGTCATGACGTTTCAAGGGAGAGTGGGCTGCAAGTGGGGAGAAGAGGGAAGTGGAAAGAACTTGGAGTGGGGTTCCGGCGCACGAAGGTATTTATGTGGTTTCAGCGAGGGTCGTGCATGTTCTGAGACTTACCTGGCCCGGATTGAAACTGGGCTGGCTCCACCGCACTGAGCGTCACGGCTCCAACAATGATCATGGAAAGCGTTGCGGTATCCATGATGGGGGGCACACCTGGTTCATTTAGTAGTTTGAGTTAGTCGGATTACTAGCCTGAAAGACTCGCGTGGGTCCTTTCCCCCCTCTTCTCGCTGGTAGAAGTTCAAGGATTTTCGGATCGGGATGTATGGCCTTCCGAGCTTCGTCCGAGCCAAATAAATACCGTGCGCTGCCACTCCAGTGGTAGGACCTTATCGCACTCCACATCATGAGTGGCCGCCTTCAGTACAAGGTCAGTCTTGACCGTAGCTTATCTGCTCTGGATGGTGCTGATCTTCGCTCCTTCGTTCAGTCTGCGCTCATCACAGGCGCCGGCTCGTAAGTCCAAAGTTTTAAACATCCCTATCGACACGATTACGATCACAACAGCGGCATCGGTCTCGAATCATCGCTCCTCTTCGCAAAAGAGGGCGCAAACGTCTTGCTGACAGACATAAACTTACCAGCAGCTGAAAGAGGTGCATCCTTGATCAACCAAAGGTTTCCGAATGTGAAAGCATTGGCCGTCAAAGCCGACGTGGCGAAAGAACAAGATATTAAATCTGCCGTTGAGGTTGCCGTCAAAGAATTCGGTAGGCTCGATATCATGGTATGAGACCATCTCCAACATTTCGTTGGGGGCCTCCATTCACCCATCTTTCCAGTTCAACAATGCTGGCGAGTCGGCTACACATGTGATACCCGGTATTCCTTCTTATTCAAATACAGGAATCATGCATCCAGAAGATGACAATGCTCTCAACACGGAAGAGCGGATCTGGGACCTCACGATGTCGGTCAACACCAAGGGCGTCTGGTGGGGATGCAAGTATGCGATTCTCGCGATGCGTCAAAATCCTGTGGACGAGTCAAAGGGCCTCCGTGCTGGAGGAAGCATCATCAACACAGCGAGCTTCGTAGCCATCGTTGGAGCTGCTACCCCTCAGCTGGCATGTGAGTACTCCGTGCACCCCCTCGTCTGTCATTTGGTTGTTGATCCTTCACAGACACCGCGTCGAAGGTACACTTGTCTTGAGATTGTCGTCTCACTGATCCTGACTGCGATCCGAGGGAGCTGTGCTTGCGATGACTCGCGAGCTTGCTATGGTGCATGCCAGAGAAGGAATTCGTTTGAATTCTCTTTGCCCGTGAGCACGATTCCTTTATCTTGGCCGTTCTCACCCTAGACAAATCACCCTCAGTGGTCCTCTTAAGACACGTGAGCAGTCGTCCCCCTTCGAGAATACGCGACCTGACTTGGAACCAACTCCCCAGCTCTTCTTATGGATTTCTTGAATACTGACGAGAAAAAGAACCGCCGTCTCGTTCACCTTCCCATGGGTCGATTTGGTGAAGCGGTCGAACTGGCAAACGCTGCCCTTTTCTGTACGTGCTGCTGCATTTGGGCATGAATCACCTCTAAATCTTCCTATATCACCAGTGGCGAGTGATGACAGTAGCTATATAACAGTCCGTAACCGCATTTCCCATCACACAACCTAGCATTGCTCACATGCGTCCAACAGGGCACAGATTTCAAAGTGGATGGTGGTCTGACATCGTGTTATGTTACTCCGCTCGGGGAACCGGCTCATCCTCCCCCAACAAGCCTGGTTTAGTGGCCACACGACAGGTGATCATCGCATGCGCTTAGCAAACAATCGTGCTTACACTTTGACAACATTGCATACAGTTCTCTGCTGCAAGGTCCGTCAGAAGGCGACTCATGCTGAGAGGAGAGGAGACTTGAATGTTATCGCAAATGTACTAGTAAAGTCTACGTCCACACCTCTGGAAAATATCCCGTGTGTGTGCATACAGCACGTGCTAGATGTAGTGAAAGGCAAGGCGCAGTGACGGTCAGCTTACTTAAGGAGAAGAATGAAAACTAGACAATAAATATGGGGATGGTATTCGAACCATGACAAGTGCTCCTACTTGGCGTAGATAGTAATACATGTACACTGTACAGAATAGCAATGGTAACAATATCGGCAACAAGTCCATTCAGCGCAAATCCACATAAGGCCGGATTGGCAATTATCCCACAACGAACGATACCTCAAGACCCTCAACGTTGAACAGCCCACTAGATGGCCTTCTTCTCTGCAGCCCTGCGCTTCTCGGCTTGCTCTCTGCGCAACCTCACGATCTCCTTGCCAACGTCGTTCTTGATTTGTTTATGCAGCTCCGGGCGGTAACCAAGCATGAAAAGCAATTCCAAGTGGACGAAGAAGGGGGCAAGCACAAACGCTTCACAGACGTCTTGAGTAATGAGTCACTTGCACGAAACGTGGAACCTACCTCCGAGGATATTGTCGAGCAAAGCCGGGGCGCGACCCTCTGCAAGCCCATGACCAAGGAATTGAGCAATCCATGAAAAAAGCTGAACAATGACGGCATTCCGGATTCCATCGGGACGGTGTGAATACGCCGTCGCCGACAACAACGACGAGATCAGCTGTGGTGCATAGAGGATCTGATCAAAGTGGCTAATGAGTGGTTGGTTTGGGAAACCGATTGTGGGCTTACAGCTGCGACAGGATCGAGGAGGAGGTAGTACGATAGATAGAGCGCCGTGAGAAGCGCGGGGGTCTTCAGTTCAAAAATAAGGTAATTGTTAAACACATAATGAACGGATGGGAGAAAGGAGGGCGAAGGTAGGAGGGTGGTGAGTACCACTGTACTCCTGGGTGACCACGTGCCAGTGATGGTAAGAATGAAGCCAGTTTAAAGAAGGATAAGAAAGCGACGTTACCAGACAAGAACTGGGACGCAGATGATGTGGATGGCCACGTTCACGGGGTGAGAATGATAGGAACCATAGAATGTGACCTCAAGAACCAGTTGGGATCATTAAGTCGAATCGGGAGGTACCCAATGTTACGCACTTGTTTTCGAACATCGAACAAGGAGGACATGATGGAGCGAAAGGTGTCGATGAGCGCCTCAGGGGAACTCGTAACTTTGTCAGTTTTAAGGGCGTACACGCGTAAGTTTGACACGATCCGTAACGCTGACACAATCTGTATCGCCTGCCGGAGCGGCGAGCACCGGGATTCAGACCCGGATTACGACAATCAGATTACACAACCGCAATCCAATCAAGGGCTCAATTTCTACGACGACGACCGGTGGTAATACTTAATCTCAGCGGACACCCGACAAACAGCGCTCCCGCCCGAACGTTCACCCTTTGAGGCGAGTCTGACCATACCTGGTGGGGGTAGTAAGACTTATCGGAGTTTGAATTACACTGGACTTCAAATTACTTCTTTAGGGAGGTGTTTTCTCAGAATCGCGTGCGTGTTGAGATGTGAGATAATTAAGGATCCTAGTGCAAGTCTTTTTTCTTCTCCCGAAGTAATTTATCTGAATTTCATCGGACCCCTATGGCCAGAGTGAATGACTACGCTTATTATATTCCGGGACCAGAATGAGATGAGTCCGGCAAGCACCGATCATACGTACAGTTCCGGCCGCCATCGCCTTTTTTGCATCCGCCCACAGTCCTGTGACTGGGCCTAGGAGGCCCACCTGACATGGCTAAGCCTGTCATCCTCTTTCTGAGGCAATTGCATTCAACTCGTCGCCTAAATTTGACATCGATATTGACAAGGTAGCGCGGACGTTATGGCAGTACAAACAAGGAGGCTAGACCATCGTGTTGTGGCGGCTGGTCGGAACCTATGCAACAAATCTTTGATAGGCTGTTCTGATATAGTGTTGTAAGCGACCGCCGCGCGTAGCCGTTACACCAAAAGGTAGAATACTGAATGTCGCTTACAAGTGTATGGCGATTCAGAGTAGAGGAGTTAATTATGGCAGCACCGTGACGGGTCGCGCAGAGAAATGTAAAGGCGTCCTAAGAATGATGGCGAGGCATATTATCTTCCATGGCTCGACATAGGAATTGTAAAAAGGTGGTTCAAAGACAGGGAGGCCCAACGAACAACTAGAAACTTGTCGGAATCCGAGCGACCACACTGCTTTGTCACGTGATCGCATCTCTAACGTGTCAGACATGGACAACCTTGTTCCAGGTTGCATTGAAACATGGTTCGCTCTACAATCATAGTCCGGGCAGCTGATGCGCTGCCGCTCGCAGCTAGTGTTGACGACGAACAAGTCCATCCTTTCATTATCTTACACACTGCCGGCGACTGACTCATTTTATAGACAGAGCAAGCGTTGCAGGAACACAAACAGCAGTCAAAGTTAGTATTCAGGCGCATCACACCCAACTCTGAACCACGGTGCTCCATTGAAAGTGGTCAATATACACTTCAGTGAGTTTCTATTTCCTCTTGAACAACGGGGAACCTCAACGCTAGTTCCAGCTACCTTCTGACGGACAATGTTGTATTCCTGACCATCGCGGACAAGTCATATCCTCGGAAACTGGCCTTTTCGTACCTCGAGGAACTATCCAAAGAGTTCTCTTTGTCGTACGGCTCAAAGGTGGAGTCGGTACGGAAGCCATATGCCTTTGTTGGGTTTGGTTCGTACCAGCAGCCTAGCCACCCTAAGACACTCATTCACAAGATCTGCTAAAGATACATTCATGTCAAAGACCGCGCGATTATATCGGGATACCAGGGCTGCCAGTGCTGCGGGGAGCTCGAACTTGGACAGGCTTAACGATGAACTGCAAGATGTCACCCGGATAATGACAAAGAATATGGAAGAACTCCTTTGGCGAGGAGACTCGCTGGATAGTAAGACCTTCGCCTGTCTACCTTGCGTCAGTGGCTTTGACACCCTGGCTCCCTTTTCAGAAATGTCGCACCTTTCTACGTCGCTCCGCTCAGAGTCGGAGCGGTATCGCAAGGCAGCAAGGAATGTCAACATTCAAGCCATGATACGACAATACGCTCCATTTGGTGCTGTGGCTATATTGTTCATCATTCTCCTATGGTGGCGCTTTTCATGAAGTCGATTAGGCATTGCTTCTGTTCAACCTGGACATCTTACATACATACAGGGTAATCTATACGAGCTTTGACGTACGGTTTGACAGAGGTTTACCCCCAAATCACAACGACTATCCAGAGGTCCCGGTGAAAAACTCCACAATATCTTCGACAGGTACCCACTATCCGTGTCTGAGGGGGAATGAGGCAGCCCTAGAAATGTGGTGAGCGTCACCCTGCGCCCGCTGGCGCAGCAGTATCGGAAACTGTCGATCGGATCAGTGTAAATATTGCCTTGAAGTTGCACGGTGAGGCAGCTGAATGTCTCGCGAAAGACAAGAAATTGGCGACGCCTCAGTGATACACAGCATCTTTGATTGACACCTGGACAGAGTGCTACTAGTCATCAATCCAAGACACCGTATGTCGATGCATCGCCGATATCCTATCACCAGCACGTTCATCCCACACAGACCTGGACAGGCAACAACGCCCCTTCTCCAACAGCATCCCTGAACCCAAGCTCAAGGGTTTACCACTGGTGTTTCAGACCTTGCAGTGCGACCAATTCCCCTGGTAGGGAAGGTTCTCGACGCTTATCAGTTGACGCACGGACACAGATACCGTTGGCCTGCCGGACAACTGCGTCATAACGGTCAAATGGGTAACGGGTACATGGTGGCACCATCCTCAGGCTCATTCGATCACGCCGTGAGACTCCAGGATCATCCCGTTTTCTGCGTTGTGTAGGTGAAACAACGGGCTGGTGCTTCCAAATGATGGCGACTGCTTCAAGGGGTATCGAGATGCTGCCGCCGCCAAACGGGGCAGTGTTGGCAGTCTAGCTTAGTCGAAGTTGCTTGATCCGACATGATACGGGGAGAGGGATGGTTTACAGTACCGTTGATGGGTCAACAGGTTGCGGGGCTTTGTTCGGGAAACGAACGTTCGCCCACATAACAACTTGGCTGGATGGTCATCGATCGCCAGCTTGCCCAATGCCCATATCCAAGTTAAGCAGCGGTGCGAAATCAGAGATGGGCCTGATATGGGTGACGGCAACGAGGCGGCATCGTGTACGTACGAGATTATCAAGTTGGGGGCGAACAAAAGAGCCTTGCTCCCCTCTTCTCGCAGCCCCCTCTTTCCTCCCTCCCAGTTCATCATGAGTACCGTGGGGGGCTTCGATCTGCCCCAGCCTTACTCCCCGCCTTCTGGTGGTCAGATCCAGCCAGGTTCCATCACTTATACCACCTCAACGGGCCCCGATGGGCAAGTCATCTACCATCCATTCAGGTAAGTATCCAGTGCCATCGGTCATCCGAGCCCATTCACGAGCAACGTGTAACGAATAGAGCTGTCCCTGCACGGTAAGATACCGACATCGTTACTCGATCATCCTTTGACGCTCGATAGCTATCAAACCACACAAGGAGTAATCCAAGGCATCCAGTGGGTTCCAGCCGAGGCCACGCAGATCCTCCCTGCCGGTGCTACGCCAGCGAATGCGGTAAATTGCACTTCCAGACCCCCTTTTCTTCAAATTGATGTCATGTGTAGGAGTTCGCTGCCTCGTGGAACCGTGGCTACCTCTCCCGAGAGGACGAGAGTGCTCTCGAGAAATGGTACGTGCCTTTTGAAACGACTTTGAGTACCATCTCATCCTAAGCAGGCAGAGATCGGAGGAGAAACGCAGGAAGAAAGAAGAGAAATCCTCCATAAGGCGACTCTCGAAGCAGTTCGATAAAGATATGCAAGAAGTCGAGCTTCGCGCCGCACGCGATAGGGAAATTCAAACCAGAGAGCGCCGTCGCAGTTTCTACGGAGATGCACCACCTCCAGGATACGGTGCCCCTGGATCTGCGCCTTATGGTGCTTTTGCTCACAGCCCCAGTAATCACAGCTCTGTAGACCTCGATCGGAAGTTCACCGAGCTCGAGATCGAGAGGGACGTAAAGTACAGCAGTCGTCAGAGAAAATATTCGACTAGTGGAGGGGATCGTACCTCTGTTTACGGGCCCCCAGGTAGCGTCTATTCATCACCTGGGCCGGCGTATCAGACCCCCAGCGGTTACCCGGGCGCAGGAGCCACCCCATACAATCGTGCCGCTTCCCCATTTCGCCCGGGCCAGCCAACTGCATACACTAATAGCTCTCCAAACCCACGCCCTCATGATGTCTCGTCCTACCCGGGTGGCCCAGATCCGATTGCTCGCGCAGCGTCGCCCTATGCTCGTCAAGACCCGATTGCAAGGGCAGCTTCGCCCTATGGCCGACCTGAACCCATCGCAAGAGCGGCCTCGCCATATGGTCGTCCTCCTGTCGAACCAATCGCTAGAGCATCTTCACCCTATGGTCGTCCTCCCGTGGAACCAATCTCTAGAGCAGCCTCTCCATATGGGCCGAGTCATCCTCCTTACAGTGCTCGTGCTCCGTCTCCAATTCCTCCCTCGAGAGGACCGCCTCAGCGTTCCACCTCTCCTTTCCCTCGAGCACCTTCCCCATACTCTGGCGTCTATCCTCCTGGACATGTATTGGAAGGACAGCATCATCCCCGTTCTCGTGCGCCATCACCAATGCCAGGCCCTCCCGGCGTCGCATTCCCGTCATCCCCTCGCGTTGCCAGCTTTGCCGCAGGTGCAGACCACCAACAGCTTAGCGCGCCGGAGGCCTTCTCGCGCCCTGCTAATGCAGCTCAGTCGTACACACCATTCAACATTATGAAGATCCAAGAAATGGAGCAGTTCTACGACCAAATCCCCAGGATGCCTCTAGTTCTAGAGACGCACGACGTCTACCACCAGGATTGGATCAGATTCATGAACGTACGTTTCCTTCTTTTTTTTTTTTAATGCATTGCATGCCACCCATCGTTCAACCACCGAACCATCACCAGGACATCGCACTGGCATGGGCTGGAAAGATGCCCATTCCCGAGTTTTCCCGTGGGGCGCCACCCAAGCGGTCCACGCTCGTCGCGGATCTGATCGATCTTTGGAACTCGAGCTTTTTCCTCACACGTCGGGTCGAAATCGTCTTGTTCAAGGGTCGCGAGCGCCGCTCGGGTGCCAACGCTGGTACCATCGACTACAACTTGCCCGGTTTACGCCAGGACTCTTCTTCCGAGTCGTCTTCGTCCTCGGACTCTGGGTCCGAGTCCGATAGGTACACAGGGTATGGTCGTGGTGGTGACTTGACAGAGTCTAGGAGACGGCAGAAGGAGAGGAAGGAGGAGAAGAGGAGGCGCAAGAAGGAGAAGAAGCACCGGAAGAAGGCCAAGGAACTCGAAAGGGCGTATACTCTTTATCTGACGTACCTGCATCCCAGAGATTTGCCCGGTCCCGCCCAGCATGGCTATTACGCCTAACGTTTCGGAACAAGATTTTGCGATTTCCAGTTTACTACTAACAAGTTTGTTTTAACGAGAAAATACGTCAGATCCATGCTTCCTGTTCCCCGAACCATGCAGTAGAAATCATGTATACTTACAGTGAATGATATGTACTCTATGCACCATGTCGCGCGCAACATCGTTCATAGTTACGTTTACGAGCATTAGGGTTGGAGAATATACAAGAATAAATTACAGCGCTACCAACCACCACCACGCCCCCTACCTCTTGGAGCTCCATGGTGTGGGCCACCACCGCCGTACGCACCGCGACCGTGCCCATTCGAAGAACCGTAGACCCCATAACCCCCTTGAGCACCCCCTGGACCACCATAGTTACCACCGCCGCCACCGCCGCCGCCGCCGTTACCGCCACCACTGCCACCACCACCATACCCTCCCCGTCCGTACGGTTGAGAATGGCTAGGCTGCCCATATCCACCTCTAGGCCCCCCACGGTATGGCCCACCTCGCGGAGGTCCCTGAGACCCACCTCTACCCCCACCAAAACTCTGCATCGGCGGCGGCCTCCCATTCCATCCATGCCCGCCAAAGCCTTGTTGCGATGGCGGGTGTGACTGTCTCGCTGGTTGTCCGTACGACGGCGCCGAGTACCCGTTCGAGTTGCCATAGTTGCCGGGACCGGGACCGTTTCCATACGAACCACGATTGGCAGGTCCTCCTCGTCCACCACCGCGGTCCGCTCCCCCACGACCTCCGCGTCTAGAGCGGGGATCCAAGTCCTCGGCGGTGAGTTGTTGCGAGGGTTTGCGCACTCCGTGCAACAACATCGAACGGTGAGGGGTAAGCTGCTTCGGGAAATAGTAGAGAGCTGATAACGA
This sequence comes from Xerocomellus intermedius, assembly GCA_038090955.1. Lineage (NCBI taxonomy): Eukaryota > Fungi > Basidiomycota > Agaricomycetes > Boletales > Boletaceae > Xerocomellus > Xerocomellus intermedius. The sequence continues at coordinate 44,843 of JBBPNP010000159.1, forward strand.
TCTATCGTTTTTGATGTCGGGGAGATCTATTAATGTCAATGGAGAGTAGAAAGTCGATCCCGGGATGCAGTCAGGATTCGGGAGTGCACTACCGCTAATGCCCTTTGAATCTTTTATAGGCATCAGTACCGGCTGCAGAAGGTGAGATCAGAATTAGTTGGTGATGAAAGCATGAGACGTTATTGACCTGCTTGTCTTTCCGCTTTCCATAGAGGCTTTCGAAAAATGGATACAGCCTATGCTCATCCGACACATACATCACACTACTGCCCCAGCTGTTCCTTCTCACTTCGTCCTCTGAGAGTGCCGGATATCTCGTTGACATAGCATCCAAGAGTCTTTTTTCATCGATGAAGGGAAGTAGAGCAACACCCTGCCATAGCATTTTCTTTCCATTCATATCGATCTGGAAAGAACTCGGATAAAAGTCGATTATAGGCGAAGCGGGTTCGGTCATGAGGTCGTGGAAGACAGCTGGGATATGCTTTTTTGAGGCAGGAGGAAACACCCCCATGAGTTGCTCATAAGGCTTAAATGGTTGACCAAGGGTGAAGCTGATATTCATGTCCTTGAGGCCCTCGAAATCCGAGGCAAAGGGGGCAAAATGGAAAGGATAATACCATTGCCAGGAAGGTGTCTTTCGGGAAAGTTATATCAATGCTCTTGAAGGCTGTCATCTCGTAGCTTACCCCTTGATAGTAGTAATGCAACACCCATGCAATACCTTCCACATAATATCGAGTTAACCTGATGCAAGATGTTGGAACAGTATCTGGAGATTAGAAAGGTTGACGAACATTTTCCTGAACTCAGCGTCGGAGCTCTGGACGCCGAACTTTTGTTGATAATAACGTTCCTTGTAACCCGGTTCATACAACCTAAAATCACACGAGTGTTGGTGTTCCCTTGAGGTGGAACGAAATCATGAAACGTGTTTCCGTACCTGACGTTATCTGATTGCTCAACAGAGCCGTCGGCTCGAACGACCAGAGCATAAGAAGGTTCCTCCTCCTCCACTGAGCTATCGTTCTCGGCGACGACAACGATGTCCTCCTCGACGTCGATTTGCGCATCTTCGGCTTCAACATCTGCTGCCCTTCGTTTTCGGCCCGAAGAAACGGATAGCATAGACTCATCCAGCGACTGTGAATGTGGTGGGGAAGCTGTGACGGGAGGTTCTGCATTTCCAAGACCGGGGACGTCGAAATCAGAGGCTGAATCTGATACATCGTATTCAGGTCCCTGAACTTTTGCAACGGAAGATGCACTGGGTTTTACGGGCACCAGCCCTGCCAACTCAGCCTTCAAAACCTCTGCTGCACTCATGTTCGCCAGCCTGATCGCTGCGCGGTTCGCGACCACGTCCCGATTGCTGCCTGACAATGCCTGTGCAGCAGCGGGTGCGTTGGACTTTGACTGGGTCGTTGACGGGGCACCAAGGCCTATCGAGTCTGCTTTTGCAGCAAGGTTATTATGAACCGGCCCATGGATGCCGAGAGCAGGGGAGGGACCAGATGCATTGCGGATGTCAGAGGGACCATTAGCAAGTTTGTTGTTGTTCTCGATACGACGCCGCTTGGATTCGTGATCCTGACGATTCTCGGCTAAGAAGGTGGATGGTCAGCCTTGGGCATCCAATTAAATTCATTCCAGCCAAACGAGTCAAGGCAGAAACCGACCAGACTCACCTTCTTGCCGTTTCCTGAATATTCCGTCTTCTCTCCTTGCCAGCCCCTCAAGGATTATCTCTGCCCTCTCGAGCACCAACCTGCCGTGATCTGTCAAGTACCCGCCCATCCTGGGCAGCTCCATTTTCCAAATGTTGAGCAATGTATCAATCGCGCCTTCTCTGATCTCCAAACTGGGTAGATGTGGCAAGAAGTCGTTGCCCACGAAGAAAATCAACAACACCCAGTCGTCGATCGCTTGTTCGAAGTTGAAAGAAAAGGGTGCTCGGGGGACATAAAGCTCCGTCTCAAGGTACTCTCGCAGAATGCAAACATCGAGGAATATAAATGGCTTTTTCTCAGGAGGGGTAGGTTTGGGTTTTTCGACGAGAGAACTTGGTTTGGGTCCAGGACACTGTGCAGCGTAATGTCCCTCTTCACCACAAATTCGACAAGCATTCGATTTGTCCTGAGAGAAGACGTCTTCCCGCAGCACGCGAAAGTACGGCTCATGGGTTGCGAGTGCAAGCATAATGAGATCAGCGTCCTGAGAGAAAACGAAGTTGGTCAGAAGATAATAGGAATAGAACTACAAGCATACCAAGCCGTATATAACGTGTTTCGTGTTAGGATCATGACCTTGGTTTGAACGTTGTCTCCGGATAAAATCCATGATTTTATGCTCTCCTTCTCCGGGCACACTTGCGTCTGATATAACCACTTGGAGCTGTGGGGAAGACGGATCAAATAACAATTAGTAGAAGGAATAACAAAATGTACATCTTTCCATCCGGGATCGGTGTTCATCTTTTCGACGACCCAATATCTCAATGAGGATGCGAGGAGGTCCATGAATGGGGTGCCAGGGGTGATGGCATTGGAATCCCATGCTTCCTTGTGTTTTTCTTCGTCGCTGATGACTTTGCCCATTGCTGACAAAACGAAATATGTAAGATTGTGTGTCGGAAAATGGGGCGGGACACACCTTCCCATTCAGCGACTGCCAGCCTGCGAGCTTCAGCCTTGTCCTTTGCTTCTTGAGCAGACCTGAAGCGACGAGAGCGTTGCTGATTCATCTTTGCACGGGGAGCCACCCCATCTAGAACGCAGGGAATGTGGACGAGGCACATGGATGAAAATGGATGTGTACACACCAATTGCCATGAAGAGGAGTTTGCGCGGTCTGACCATGTTCACGACGCGGTTCGTGTACTTGAACACTTCGACCATCATTTCCTCTTCTGTCTCGGGTGGAGGCTAATGAGAGAAGTCAGTGGTTCGGTGACTCAGAGCGCGAGTGAGTGGACATGCCTTGCCCTCCGGATGTGTACAGGGGTGTACCTGGAACACCATGAATGAAATGATGACTGGCAGAAGGACTGGGGACGCACGATGCCGTTCATATCGAGGTAAAGGTTATCAAACTCGACACCGTTTGGATTTGGAGTGGTAATGTCGACTGGGAGCGTGATGGGCTCGCCGAGGGCATCTGGAACCTCGACTGGGTCGTCTTCGCGGACAGACGTCACTGGGGAGAAGCGGGTTAGCGATGGCGCTTTGCGGAAAAGGCTGCAAGGACATACCGATCTTTGGGTACTTTTTGCTGAGCCAGCGAAATAGTGCGGGGACACCCTGGAAGAGACATGTGAACGGTGAAAGGTGACAGGTGTGAGTGACAAACCATGAGTTGTTAAGTTTGAAGGGTAGAAAGGGAAGGTGGCCGCGCGTGACAAGATGGACTGCCGCCGTTGACGAAGCCGGCGACGATGTGCACAGTGTGCGCTTGTGTTACCAAAAGTGGAATGTATTACATCATATATTCTCACGGGTGCTGTAAATGACTCGTTGGACCGAATACTGGGCGGATCGCAGAGGGGGTTTCATACGTCGGGCACGATGTCGACAACCACAGCGACGATAACGATCCCTCTCACCGCATCGCTCAAGCTCACCACCGTAGCATCCCCACAACAAGACATGTCCTCCCCATCGCACCCCACCCCACCAAAGTCCCAAAAGCAAATGACCAAGGCAGAGCGTCGCGAGCAGCAAGAGGCACAGCGGGCCGCAAAGGCCGCAGCAAAGACTGCCGCTCCCCAGCCCGCTTCCTCCAAGCCTGGTCCCTCCCACAAACAGAACGCCAGTGTCAGTGGCAAAGGTCCCGGTCCTCCCAACAAGTCCGGAAAGGAACCCGCAACAAAGCCCGGAAAGGGCGAGCCCAAGGAGGCTCTGCATCCCAGTGCCCAGCTTGACGAGACCCCTCGTGGTTTACGCATCTTCTCGCACTTTGGTACCCCAAAACCACCTGCCATCACCAAGGGTGACATCCACCCTGTGGTCGTAAGACTTGGTTTACAGTTTGCCGAGTTCAAGATCACCGGCGCGAACGCTAGGTGTATCGCCATGCTGTCCGCTTTCAAAACTGTACGTCGTCGATCCCTTGGCCAGCGGATGCATTGCCCTGCCTTTTTTGGTCGCTGATCCCGCTACTAGGTCATTCAAGACTACGTGACGCCTCGCAACAATACGCTCTCTCGCCATCTCATGACACATCTCTCACCTCAGATCACACATCTCGTGTCAGCAAGACCAATGTCGATCTCGATGGGCAACGCAATTAGACAACTCAAGCTTGAAGTCAGTGGTTCAGATATTGACTTGCCAGAACAGGACGTTAGTTCCGTTTCCCCTCTCAAACCGAACATGTCTTTACGGTCTGTCGGTTTATAGGCCAAAGATGCGTTGTGCGATACGATCGACAATTACATTCGGGATCGGATCCTTCTCGCCGATCAAGTTATACAAGAAACAGCTGGCAAAAAAATCAACGACGGCGATGTCATCCTCACCTATGCACGGTCGGTGTATATCAGCGAGCCAGTCCCAATGCAATATTTATCCCTACTTGCAGGTCATCGGTGGTCGAGAAATCACTCCTGCATGCCTGGGAATCTGGCAAGCGATTTTCCGTCATCGTCGTTGATTCACGACCTATGCTAGAAGGTACACCCTCTTCATCTGCCAAGCTTGGGGCGACTATTCACATGTGCTGCTTATCCCAGGCAAGGCGTTGCTGCGATCTCTCACGACCGCATCGATTCCGTGTACTTATCTTCTCTTACCATCCCTCCCATCGGTCTTGCCACACTCGACGACGTTGTTTGTCGGTGCACACTCTCTCCATGCGAACGGCGCCGTCTTTTCGCGAGCCGGAACGGCGATGGTCGCTATGATGGCCAAGTCAAGGAACATTCCCGTTGTGGTGTGTTGTGAAACATACAAGTTCGCGGAGGGTATTCGCTGGGATGGGGTAAGCAAGAATGAGCTCGGTGAGTACCCAAGGACGATGCTTCGGGGTCTGCTAAGACAAATGGGCGTGTGCACAGCGCCGACTCCATTTCCACCGTCCTCGACATTGGGTAGTGACCCGCACAGCCTGAAGCCACGAGCGAACCTTTCAATTTTGAGTCCGTTGTACGACTTGACACCGCCATCGTGCATCACGGCTGTTGTGACTGAGGTGGGCATCATCCCGCCGAGCTCGATATCGTCGATTCCTGGTGCACTTGGGAGAGCGACTATTGGGGCATGATTATTTATTCTATCTCGCACGTTCTTTCATGCAATGTGCATTTGCATAATAGATGAATGAATTTACACGTTTGTTTGTCACGTGAGATCGGGATATTCCGGGAACCCCCGTGTTGGAGGGGTCGTGATGCCCCTCTGATGAGCTTGTCCTCGTCCTCGTCGTCGCCGCCACGTAGTAGTTGACCTTCGATGTCCCCCTCCGCTGTAACCTCCCCGTCCCCCGCCACCGACCCTCTCCCCGCCACCTCCGCCCACAACGCTTCCGCCGACGTCCCCGCCAAGATCAGCGCCTATTACTCCCTTGTCTTCCCCAACATCACCTTCTTCCTTCAGACCCTCTCCGTCACCATTGGCAGGAGGTGCCTTCCCCCCACCCCTGCCCCCCTCAATGGCACAGACGGCCCCCCCTCCACTCAAAGCCCCGTCGACGTCGACCTCGGTCCGCTGAAGAGCGTGTCACGGCTCCACGCCAGGATAGAGTACGAGGAGGAGGAGGCGCGCTTTGTCCTCGTCGTTGTCGGACGCAATGGCGCTTGGGTAGACGGTGTTTGGTCCGGCGCCGGCAGTCGGGTGCCACTGGGCGAGAGGTGCGTCTCGTTCCTACCTCCCCCTTCGGGCCCCCTCACATTGTTCCAGGTCTCAGATTCAGATAGCCTCGCGAACGTTCCACTTCGTACTTCCTCCCCCGTCAGCACCCGAAGACTCCCCCTCTCCGTCTTCAGCCTCTTCCGTCCAGCGTGCCCGCTCCCCGTCTGTGGACATCACCTCCATTTCCCCCCCATCGTCCTTGCCATCTCATTCCCCCTCGCCACGCACAGCGCCCTCATTACCACCTCCGAAGCCTCCCCGGTCTCCTGAACCTCAACTCCCGAATTCCAACGCAATCCCTCGCACAAAGGGCCCTTCCGCTTCTACCTCCACTCCCGTATCTGCGCCTGCCGCACCAACATCAAAGAAACGGAAGAAAGCTTCTAACCCACCCCCAAAGCCTGATGTAATGCCACCAAAGCCCTCGTTCACATACGCACAGCTTTGCTATCGAGCTATCAAGGCAATGGGAGGGAAGGCAACACTGCAGGATATCTGTGGTTGGATGATGGATAACTACGACTGGTATCGTTACAACGAAGGCGCTGGCTGGGAGGTGCGTTCTTGACACCCTTTCTCTTTTATCTCTCTCGAGTCCGGAGTTTACTGTTACTGGTCGATGAACTGACGCATTTCTGCATGTTGATCCAGAACTCCGTTCGCCATAACCTGTCCTCAGGACGGGCATTCAAAAAAATGGAACGCAGTACTGGAGAGCACGGCAAAGGGTTTTTCTGGTCCGTCGACGAACAGTATGAGCATACATTCGAACAACAAGAGGCTCGTGCAGCTGCTCAGGCTCAGGCTCAGGCTCAGTCTGCATCATCATCAGCGCTTCCGGCTAGTGGTAAGGACGGTGGCAGTAAAAACACCAGGAAGAAAGATAAGACTGTCCCACTGGACCCTCCACTTAAACGGAGTGTGAAGAGTGGCGTGGGGCCACTGCCACCCCCGCTGACGTCTACGCCCCTGGCTTTCCCTCTCGGGTCGACACAGGCACCGGCGCTGGGACAACTTTTCACGACTGTACCAAGAGCTGCAATGACAGTAAACGTAGACCTTGGGGCTACCGCACAGGGGACGAAGTCTGAATCTGCTGACCCACCTCGGATTGGTTCAACCGCAACGGTTGAGGGATTGCTTAGCTCCGTCGCATCATCTGCGTCGAGTTCTGGACTCGGGACACCCTTCACCGCTCTATCTGGATGCGGACCCTCATCGTCAACCCACGTTCTCTCCTCTGTGACATCATCCACTTCTGTCTCAGCCTCCCCATTTGCTGCCCTCCCACCTTCCGTCTGTCTACCAATCGTTATCGGCCCTGTCCCCTCGTCACACCCTTCAAGTGGCACTTCAGACCCACCGCCTATTGTATTGCATAACAATACCCTCGTCCTTTCTCCCGTTATCTTCTCCTCTCTCGCGTCAGAGCAACTGAAAGCGCTTGAAGAGATGGGTGCACAAAAGGCGTTGGAAGTGTTACAGGGACACATCGTACGGTATCTGAAGGAACGGATGGGCAAGAAGAAGAGGAAGAAAGCCACTCCCGGCTGCGCCGCAGATAAAGGAGGGACGAAAACCGGCAAGGGCGATGCGTCGGAGCGGTCAAGCCCATTCACTACTATTCCATTGCCTTCGAGAACTGCACAGTCTACCCCCATGTCTCGGGTCCCCATCCCAGGGTCAGCGGCTCCGCATCCACTTGCCCAGATGCCTACCACCGGGACGACTTTCTTAAATCTTTCGGACACTTGCACACCAGCGATCGAATGCTCTGCGGCATGGGTGAAGGAGGGCGTCGCATCCTCTGTGGACAATAGTCCTCCTGTGCCTGTACCAATTTCGGACAATGGCGGATCGCAAATCCCGACCATTGTCGTCGACGACGAAGATGACGAGGAGGGACGGGTCACCAAGAGGAGAAAGCTTGGGAACGAGGTCAAAGTGGAACCGGTGTTGAAGCATGAGGGAAGTGCAGCACAGGTTTCGCAAGACGTTGACGAAGACATTGAAGTCGATGTGTGCTGACCGTTCTTCGGCTCCGTTCGCGCTCACCTGTCTGTCATCCCCCAGGGTTTTTATTTTCTTTCAACCCAAGCTGGGACTTTCCCTGATCGTTACTCATAACATAATATCGCATCCGCATCTCATTGACACCGCATCTATCATACCTCTTTTGCATTGGTCGGTGGCGCCATCACACTGGGCGCAAACCTGTATTCTTGGATAACCCTAGGGCAATCACATACATCGCATTTCATGCGTCGTTCGTACCACGACTTCCACGCCGACACGCACTTCACGATACATTACCGTCCCCGCATTTCCCTGCACGATTACCCTACTTATAGCTATTCTCAGTGGTACAAGACTCCACTTATAATGTATCTCAATGTGAGAGGATATCTTCTACGATCACCCTTCTGTTCTTGCACGAAAAGAGTATACGAGCACGCTTGACCAGCTAGAGAGCATGACAAATGAATTGATCCGCGACGGCGGCCACTCTTATCTTACCATTGTCCGTGCCCTTGGCGCCCATCGCTGCGGCGCAGACCAGGTCCGGTCTCAATGCACCGCCAAGACCGCTTCCCCTATACCATCAAGATACGAGCTCATTCCTTTGGTAGACGCCCCTGTTTCCTTTATGAACGCGACTTGAATACCATCTGAGGCCGCCGAGGCGATGACTGTCAAAGAGGCCGTCACGTTTGGCGAGCTGAATGACTAGACTGAGGAACGTGACATGCCAATGAACGTGAATGAAACTTGATATGGAAGACACACAATCCGACTTCGACCGTACCTGTCGTTATGAAGGCAGTTTCGCCCCAATGTATCCGAGTCGAATGACTTGTTCGGATCAAGGGAAAGACGAGATCCCCCCCAGGAAAGGCCTTGTCCATTCATATTGTTCTGGTCATCGAGCTCGAGTTTCATTGGTCGAATTCTGAACAACGTTTCACTGTGAGCGCATGTCGTCGACTAGGAACGTTCTTTGGCTGTGGGCCGCCCGTAAAGCGATCCGGTGCTTGCCTGCTTTTATTGGACATATTCCTTCGCACACAGTAGGCCGCCTGACCTGCCAGAATGGCGGTCCGTGCTATTCGACGCGCAGCCAGGGGAAAGGGCTTACCAGGCATGTCGGCTGTTCCGGCGAACACGCTCTTGGGCAGATCGCATCCGTTCTCTTATCTTGCTCACCTTTTTTGGGCTCAGCCTGTCGTGTCATAAACGGTCGTTCGACCAGGATGGGATAACCTAGGTCGGGGTGTGCAGAAATAGGTACGATGTACCGTAAACTTGACCAGCCTGTGGGGACGCCGTCACGGCCAGCGTTCGCGACGGGGGGCCATCCTATTATACAGGAAGGAGGGTATTGGGAACTCGGAATGGACGAACCAGTTCGAAACAACGCTGTGTCGTATATACCACCGAACTTGAAATGCTGAGACTCTGGCGGGATCGATTCGGCCGCATTCGAAAACGCCCAGTACGACTCGGATAGACGGCGACAATCGGCGGGTCCCGAGTCAACGACACTCGCAGACAATAAGCTCGGCGCGCTGTACCCGGATACTGGCAGGATCATAAGACGCGTCATCAATGACTGCGGACACCAGATAGTAAGTTCAAATGCCGAACGGGATTGAATCGTTATTGGCTGGCACTTTGCGTGACAGCGCGAGCGCTGATCCGGGCCTGCCAGTGCGATTGATCAACTGTCATGCACATGTCATGGGTGGCACTGTAGCAGGGAGTCGCCGACCCCGACTATCAAACTTAGTCCAAGTCACAAGCCCGTTTCACTGACATTTGAAGATGACCGCTCGGTGAGGATTCTTGTGTTTAGGTCTATTGGGACTCGAGGCTGATCAGGTGTGGATCAACAAGCTGATGAGTCACCTGTGTGAAAAAAATTGCAAAATTTGATGTGGGGCATCATAATGTTACAAATGCAACAAGTAACCACAAAATCCAAGTTTACAGGTATAGTACAGAAGCTAAATAAAGAAATCAATCAATGATTTCATGTGCCCCACTCCAGTCTCCGACTTTGAATGTTGAACAATCAGCTGCTGTCCGAGTTCTCCAAGGCATTCCAATGATAAAAGCGTTGGCAAAGGTTGTGCAAGATACCATTAGCAACCCTGATGCTAGTATACTTCAAGTCTCTAAAATCATCGCAGGTCTTTAGGACTTCTAGAACCTTGTCAATTGCTTGTGTGAGGCCTGTAGCTTGCTCGTCCTGGAGTGTGACCAGATTTTTATGCTTCTCAATGTCCATCAGCAGCCTAAGCAAGTTTTGTGCTTCTGATGCAGATGTCTGCAGAATGTTAATTACAAGACTCCATTGCAAAAATACTGGAACATACAGGTTCATCATCAAACAGTTGAGATAGCAGCAATTCTTCATGAGCATGCTTTAAGGCATCTGTCCACCTTTGAACTCTTCCCTTATGTTTCATCTGTGCTGTTCCTTTGGTGTTCACATGGTTTACTATAGTTTGACTGTTTGAGGCAGTAACACCAAGTCTGTGGTTTGAATGAAGAGAAGGTGTTGTTGATAGAACATTAGGTAATTTCTTGGGTTTTTTGGGAAGAAAGATATCATAGGACCTGTGTTTCTGTCCCTGCCCCACATGAATCATGGATTTGGCTGAAAAAAATAATGTAATATAAATTTGACAATAAAGATAAACTATATATCTTCAGTAGAAGCATTGTTATTGGAGCACATGGTTGAGTTATCTGGACCTAGTGCAAAATTAGAAGATATTAGATATTAGATATTAAAACTACTATACCAGCAGCAAAGTTGTTTGTGGTATCCCCAACACATATATCTCCAATGGCTGATATAATATTGTTAAATCATTGGAAAGGTCTTAAATGTTACTTACTATTTGGCCTTGAGATGTCAACTTCCATTTCCATGGTGTCAGTTTCAGGTGTTGATTCTGATTGTTTTCTTCCACTAGAATTCAGCTGGAATTCTTGGATTGAAGAGGTTTGATTGGTAGAATCCTATATTATATTACTTTGTTAAACCAAATATATCTTGCTAATATATTTTACTTGCCTCCAATGTACCACATTGATCATGTGACATGCCAGGATTTGGATGATATAGGGCTATGTGTCTTGTATTTACCTGTATTGCCAACATCTGCCTTTTGAAAGGTCTTGCATCATTGTCAAGATGCTTGATTGGCAAATCAAAGACACAATGATTCAAAGTGGTACACCTTTTGCCCAGAATATCATCACAAGCATAGCCATCTGGTCTAGAGAAATTGGTGATAGGATGGTGAGCACTAGATGGTGCTTGAGCAAGCAGAGTAACATCAGGATACATGATAGGTATGTATGTATATGACAGGTTCACCACAGCAAGTAATGGGAAAAGTTAAAAGGATGGGGGTTGGATGGAAACAATAGAATCAAAATTCAAACACAGCTGCCCCTTATATATGTTGTCGGAGTTTGAAAATATTTGTACATTAGTCAGCAATCGAGTCACGTTTACAAATCATATGAAAAACGGACATGTACCACGAGGACTAGACTGAATGGATGCACAGCCGATGCGCGGATTTAATGTTCGGTTGACAATGTGACAATCACGTTGAAAAAAGAAGATGGGTGTTATAGCTCGCAACGAGAGTTGCCGTGTACGAGCGGGATCTAAGACGTGAGAAAGAATTAAAGTTCCGTTGAATGTCACATGTTGGGGTCAAGCGCCCGCCAATTTGAAAGACCCGGAGCTTAACTTGCTTCACTGTGGAGAAGATATACTGGGATGGTATTCATGCCGGGAAATGGCGAATAGAATTCGGGCGTGTGCGTATGAGAGAATGTGGGGGGAGATAGGAAGGAAGCACGTTGGCAAAATGGTGTGATGGCGATGAAACAAAAATGAGTGGTTTACGAGAGCAAGGGATGCATGTTGCGGATGGTGATTGGGTGTCGAGAATGGCGATGGCGAAGGTAAGGTGGATAAACATAGGAGAGAAGGCAGAGGGGTGAGTGGTTTCACGCTGAGTGGTAGCGAGGACAAACGTGCGCGAGGACCCGTGGCACCGCGTGGCATCGTGGCCACAAGTAGAAAAGGTCCGTACGTCAGAGACCATGATGTTACTTCCTCGGCGCTATGGAGGTGAGTCTTACTTGTATGAGTGAGTGTCGTCGTCGCTGCTAACCGCGACGCTGTAGGAGGAGCAGACGATGTCGGATGGTGCTGCTGAGTCATCAGAGACTGTAGATCTCGGAGCACGTGTCTCTCCATTTCATCATATTCGGACTGAAATTTATTGCAAGTGCAGCGACGACATCCACCTCTGATCATGACCCCCATGCGTACCGTCCCCGACCCGACGCCGCCCATACACCATCATCACCCCTTTCGTTTCCCTCCATCGCCACCCCCATCCGCTGATGCCACCGCGCCCTCCTCCCCTCTCCTCCCCGCACCAGAGACCCCCCGTAGACATATCCATCTACCCCGCGACCTTCAAACCGCCCGAAAGGTTGCCGACTCTCTGCAACTCTTCAGAGAGTCGGAGGAAAGACCACAGTCTGGGACGGCACTGGCCAAACGTCGCTTTACAACCTCCCACCCAAACGACGGCGTTGAAGAAGCCAGATATGAATTTGTTAAGCGAGCGGACTGGCCAGATCCGGAAACCGCAGCCCTTCGAAGAGAACGAAGCTCGACCGCTTTGGAGAATACTAGAACCCGTGAATGCATTGATTTACAGTCCAGGGGAGACCCCGTCTCTCTCTTCCCGCGTCCCCTTACACTCGACGCGCCCTGCTCTGACCCGTCTCATTGGCGCAAAGATTCGACCACTCGCGGCAGGCGCAGACGGCGAGCATCTGATATAACCCCTCTCGAGCCCCAACCTAGCTCCCCCGAACCTTCCCCTATCACCGGGCCCCCAGCGCCAGGCAGCCGGCCCCCCGCGCGAGGGGG
>JBBPNP010000160.1:0-57015 GCA_038090955.1 Xerocomellus intermedius
CCCATCTTATATAGTATCTAGTACTGTTTGTACGTATTGATACTGAACTCTAATATCATAACTGTATAGTATGATAAGAGATAAGAGGTGAATCAGCCATTGGCTGATGAGAATATGATGTCATGATGAGAGATAAGAATGACGTCATAAGGCTAGACCTAAAGATAAGAGATAGCTTATCTTGATAAGGTGAGTAATATGAATAGCGTAAAGATAAGGTCGTAGACCGCTCTAGAATCTGGTATCAGGATAAGAATATCTGAATAAGAAATACCAGGATTCTCAACATTTGTTGGATCCCTTCTTGGGCTAGGAATGCCTTTTATCTTCCCATTCATTCTTTGGTCATATCACCTCATCAAACTTACAAACTTGACTTTAGTAATTTCTTGTATGGGGAGTCTTGGGTTTCCTGTTGGAAATGATTTCAATTGTGGTTGCTACTAGTATAGCCATACCATCTGTAGCTGTGTTTCTTGTTATAGATCATTGTGTTTGTTTACTTGTTGTCCCGGACAAGACATATAGTATACTGTATATCACCATAGCAAGTTATGCTTCAAGTTTTCTAGTACATGCGTAATCTTCATGTTCCATAATAGTAAAAGTGAGAAATCTCACGAGGTCCAGATTGCTTTTCAATGGAGTAGTTCAGTTCAACTATAAGCATTGGCCCGTCGGTCCGAGTCAGTCCAATGTGGCGAGCGTACGGTTTGAATGAGCACCCGCGGTGCCAGGCGTGGGCATCGCGATGACGACGACGTTCGTATCAACCAAACATGACATGATTGCGAGGTTGCGCAGTGTTCGAAACCGCATGATGGATTGGCTGATAATCCCACTGACGCAAACACGGCAGATAAAACATAAACCGTCGCGGCTTAGCTAATACTGCCGTTCGCGGGCGCACGTTCGATAGGCATGCTCTTTGGAAACGTGAACAAGTTCGGACGGGTATTCTGTTTACGGTCGTAGGTTCCTCGTGAGGTAAAAGACCGACTCGGAGGGAACAGTCGGGCGAGCAGTAGACTCACTTGACAATGAAAAGTAGCACACATCGTGGATACCCCGAGGGGATACACGACCAAACCGGCGCAAAGGTGAGCGTTGATGGGGTGTGACGCAAAACAAAACAAAAAGTAGACATGGAGTCAAGCCTCTGGACGAGGATCATACAAACGCATCATAATGAACAACAGTTGTAACGCGACGACACTATGACGCCAACGCACTGGCAGGAGTCACCGCTCCGAACCCCTTCATTCCACGGGCGTGCGTCCAGTCGGGGATGTGTCGACGTGTCGATGTTGTACGTCTAACTGTCCGCATGCGAGAAGTATCAGAATAGAGAGAAACACTAGTCAAGACGCGTACCCTCGTCCACACCCACGCAGACGCTCGCACTCGAAGCAGCACCTTTAACGGACCACGAAGCGATCAGAACGGGTCGCCAACCTTCTGTCTCGACGAACGCCCTACCGGGGTAAAGCAAAAACGCGAAGACGCTGCCGTGTAAAATGGATGTGAGACGACGGATACGCACCTCACGTCTCCAACAACGCCACTCCACCCATCACAACCCCCCTTCCATCTCACGCGTCCGTCCGGCTCCATACTTGCCTTGGACCACGTCCATCATGATCCTGTCGCCGTGTCCTTCCACGCATCTTCGAGGTCAACGTCCCCGTTGTCGCAGTTGCACTCGACGTCGTCGACACCGCATCGTGCTCGCTACCATCCTCTTCGCCCTCCCATACAAACCTCACCACAGATTTGCGACCCTTCCCGTCGGCCGCATCCTGGACCCAGTGATCGACGTGGGCGAGCGGGGCGTTCCAGACGTTTAGTTTGTCGTCGTAGGTAATGTGGCGTAGGAAGAGAAGGATGTCGCGGGGGAGAGGGAGAGGGGATTGGACAGGCGGTGGACGTGGATGGAGAGTTGGAGTGAAAGTCCTGGACCGGAATAAAGCGGCTGATGCAATAGAGTGTGAGCCCCCGAAATGGGGATGGAGAGCGCCTACGCTGCCTGTGCCAGCGAGAAAGAAAGAAGGCAGAGGGGAAGAGGTCGGTCATGAAAATCGGGATAAGGAAGGTGACAAGGGTGACGATGAGGCAGGGGTGGCACCACCCATCAGCAGGCGGGCTTGGGGAGTCAGACGTGCGTCGAGAGGATCTGGGATAGGGATGGTGTTGATATGGAGAAGAACCTAAAGTGTGATTTGTGCGGGAATGGGGTTGAGGTAGAGTCGTTTCTAGCCCTTTTCCCGTGGGATGGGGTGAACGGAGGGCGGATTTGGTTTGGAGAGCGGCTCAGAAGGGGTACGCAATGTTCAAATGAAGAAAGAATTGGTAACAATTCAGTGAACTGAATGAATTGAAGGAAGGAAGGATTGGCGAAGTGACAACATTCAGCATCAGCGTGACAGGTGACAAACAAATGCACCCGGCTTCAAGTACAAGATCCTATACAACTGCAACGATCACAATACGAGACGCTCGAGCGCGAACATGGCTCCAAACTGAAAGCGTCTCCGTGTGTCGTTGCAACGTAAACTTTGGAGCGCTTCTCGATAGGAGTTCCTTGCCCAGTACCGTCACGGATCCTGACAATCTCTACTAACCTCCGGGCTGGTGACTGTGCGTGTTGCGTCCTCCGGAAACCTGCACGGCGCATTCCATTTTCTACGACGACATAGAATTGCCGTGACGTGGAGAGGATGGATCAACGGACCGCGACCGGAAGTGGCGGTGCCAGCTTGAACGGGGTGTTCACTGTGGGGCACCTTACACTGCAGTCAATGGCGAGCTAACGTTGCAACTTGAATGAGACGTACTTACATGGACAGGACCAAACTCAGCGCGTCTAGGACGCATCGTGCAAACTCTTTGCGGAGATGTGACCGTGCAAGGCTAAGACGTCGTCGAGGTGCCTAAGCCTCGAAACGCTCACGTTCAAAGTGAGCTTTTTCTCTCTCTCTCTTTGGATGAGATTCACAACGCAATCGGTCGACTCAGCTATCTTGGTGCCAATGGCAGTTTTCACTCGCCGTATTCGCCTCGGTTGCGTTTGGAGCGCAGTTGACGTGGGTTCAGAGCGTTACTGTGCGTGTCCATTTGCTCTTGTGTGTAGCTAGCATCAGTGTATCGATTGTCTTTTTCGATGGTCTGCCGGTGCAGACTCTTCGATGAGGGTCATGATCCGTGTCGTGCTTGCGCGAAACAACGTAGCCGCACCGCACTTCATGTCGAACTACTCGCCACGAATTTGGAATAGCTCGAGTGTGCTCGAAAACTTGCTCCTTGACCGGTTCAGGGCAGGCTAGCACATGCCACACCCTGCCACACCCACACGCAGCAAGATTTGGCATGAACGCTGCATGACGCAAGGATCCATGGTACCTTTTAATCGGAAGTTGTTGCTCCACATACGCACGATCATTGGACGCAGCACAGTTGCCTGTAGGGTCGGAATGACGTCTTTGGAAAATCGCTGATGATCGATCGATCGATCGACCTGATCAAGCATCGTACATACCTGGAAAGGCCAGAAAACGCGACGAGGGCTCTGGAAGGAGGGTCGTGAAGCCACGATGGGAATGGTATATGCGACTCTTTTGGACGACCGTTTACAGCAAGGTGCGGAGATGAAAAGAAAAAAGTGGAACTTCCGCCGCTGTCAAATCGCCACATTGGCGCAAGCAGCTCCAAACAAATCAAGTGCAAAAACAGCAGCAAACAGGAGCCTGAATCATAGATAAAGAGGAACGCTGAGCCCGGTGCTTCTGTCAAATCTCCCATTCGCGACTATCATTACCAAGAACTACATCATGAACACTGTGCGTACTCCACGTGATCACAGCGATCCGAGGGTTGACCTGGCGAACAGATCGCGTCTATCCCTGTGAACCAGCACGAGGGCTGCGGAAGTGATAAATGCACCTGTGGTGCATCGTACGTGTTGTCGTGACGTCCCAGACTCTGGATTAACTCTCTTCTAGGTGCCAATGCAAATCCGGAGAATGTAAATGCTGAACGTTGCTGCGCTGCAGCGAGACATGATTATTGGTAGTGCCGTGCACTGATGTTCAAGTCGGAGTGTACTTCTGTTATTGGATGTAATAACCATTTGAAACTTGTGGAGTGTTTGTCAGCGCTGCCGGTGTGCTTGACATTTATGGCGGAATATCTGCACAAAAAATACATCGCGAAAAAATTAGTCCGTCGCACCGCGAATTTCGAAATATCGACCCGTCGCACTATTTTTTTTTGGTTGGCCCCCGTCGCACACCGTTAAAAACACCGCAGTTTTTTTATCTTTGTTGTTACAGTGTCTCTAAGTACATGGAAGCATCTACATAGGTAGGTATTCTAACATAAATCCCTGCGCCCTTGCGACGCATTGTTCGCCATGCTGGAAAGTTCTTGAGGAGTGTACCCCATGTAGCCAACACGGTTATTCCAACGTACGATGGTCATGCTTTCAAAGTACCAGTCGGGATGTGAATCATTGGCATACCCCAAGATCGTCTTCGAAGGGATGACAGTGACGACTCGCGTATGCGTCGCCGAGACTTGCGTGAGGTCAAACACCTCACCAGGAATTGCAGTGTAGACGTTGTTCGGCGAGTTCGAATAGGAATACGACGTAAGCTCCGATGAACTGAAGACGTGCTCCGTCGGATAGATGACAAGCCCACGAACCACAATGACAAAAACCGCACAAGTGCCGGTAAAACAAATGATGAAATTGAGCGCGAGCTTCGTGCATTTATGCCCCCCAAAAAACTGCGGTGTGCGATGGGGACCAACCAAAAAAAAATAGTGCGACGGGTCGATATTTCGAAATTCGCGGTGCGACGGACTAATTTTTTCGCGATGCATTATTTGTGCAGATATTCCGCCATAGACGTTGTTCTTGCTCCAGTAGCAAACCGCCGAATTCTGGCTCCTACGGGCCGCGTGTGATATTTTGCTTGGCGACGATGCACTATTTACTAACTCGCATGCTGCGTACTTGGTACATATGTTCGTCACATTCAAAGTCGCATGTGCTCAAACCGACGTGAATCGATCATGAATCCATGGGGCTGTCTCGGTTGGTGAAGTTCGTCCTGACCGCCGTATCCGATAGCCCGCCACCCAAGCTGCGAATCGTGTATCCCGCGACTTACGAGGCCATATGAAGCGAGCATGATGCGACAGCGTGTCCGGCGGGAAAGCCTATCCTAGGCGTGGCACCATCCATAGACCCTGGAACTAAATGGCACACTCATCGTCTCAGTCAACACCCAACGTGGGTCCCTACCATATCCACAACCGCGACGACCACGACGCGGCAAACGAATCGACATGGCTCTTACTCGGCGACGACGACGAAGCCGTCTCCTCCAGAACCCGGCCGGCACTGACACCACTAAAAGCCCAACTCGGTGCCCTCATCGCAGTCCGCATCGTCGATCCCATTGCATACCAGCAAATATTTCCCTACATCTCACTCTCGCAGGTGTTTTCGGTGTATCAATGGGGAAGGATATCAGTTCTGTATATGGACTTGCTCCCATTCGCCTCGCGTAAGCTAACGATAGGCTGGTGAAGATGTCGTCGGCCGACGTCCTGTCCCGTTGTCGTTCTCGTCGGTATTGCGGTGATAACCACCGCGTTTGGTTTATCTACGTCGTTTGCTGGCATTACGGCGGTTGCGTCCAGATTTATCGGTCATTTTTCCCTTCCTCTGTCCCGTTATGAGTGACGTTCACATCCTGACGACTGCAGGCGGATTACTAGTCGCAGGAAACTCATTCTCACCGAGCTCACAGACGATGCTAATCGAGATCTCACAGTGCTGATCTATAGCCTCTCGTGGCCAGTAGGCACTGCCATCGGGTTCGTGTCCTTTTGCTTTGGCTTTCGAGCCTCAGTGGGCGAGATCGGGGGGTATGATGTAGGCCGCTGATTGGCAGGAGCTTGGCGTATGCTGCAGCGCGGTACCAGCAGCATTTCTCCTGGGGCGTCTTTTTGGAACATCCGTATCTCCCTCCTTGTATTGTCAGTGCTGGGTGTGCCCTCGTTGGGCTTATCCAAGAGGTATGGGTTTCAAAGCAACCAAAAGGACATGGAGAGACCATACACTGACGAATTTTCTGTGCTGCCCATAGACGCTTCCAGGCAACCGAAAAGGCGCTCACGCCGGTACGCACGCTTCATCCACCATATATGACGGGAACTTGTTCCTGCACGTGCAACCCGACGCACGCGACTAGGTTTTCTTCTTCTTCTTTTCTTGTAAGGGTCAACCTGAAGGCTTCCGTAGCACAAAATATTTGCCCGACATTTTGGAGTTCCGAGCAGTATCGATGCAGCCAAATGCAGCATCAACACCATCCTTCGACCGCGAGCTTGGACTAAGCTATTAGGTGACTGCCGACAGTTTCCAAGTCACGTTGAGACCTCCCACACAAGGGGACTGAATACCTTGAACACAATGCATCACGGTAACGAGCCAAACGGGTATAGTTCAATAAGCTGCCTCAAAAGGGCGGATGGCCTCTTAGACCTACAACCAGTTACGACCTCTATCATTTTCTCCGACAAGCCTACTCAAGTCTAAGTCACAATTGAGAAAATGTTGCTGTTAGCGTAGACCTCAGTCTGGTCGCTGCAAGAACGGATGATGTCAACGATCATTTGTTCGTGGGCACAAGAATTGTCGCAAGAACTTACCCAACCGCGACGGCAGCGATCACGAAATCGTCACTGGTGGCGGATATTAATCAACGCGCTCACCCGTACGCCCAAAAGAAAACACCCACCCCAAGGGGATATTTACAGGAATATCGACCCAAATGGTCGCAGCGACGGCCACATCGGCCGCGAGCCCGAATTCGACGCCTTCCGAGTCCCCGAACAGGAAGAGACCAATGTCGACAGGGTCACCTGCGACAATGTCAAGGTCTAGTTCGACTGTAGCGCCAGCCTGGACGCTGGTGGAAAGCGAGACGTCCAACGCAGAGACGAAGGAAAGGCAGAGAGCGAGGGCGCTGGATGCGGGTCAATGCGACGACGAAGGGCAGGGCGCAAACATATATACCTGAGCTTGGCGAACATGTCGACTGATGAATGCAAGACAGGTAGACCGGATGAGAGTGTACGAGTTCTGTGACCTGTTGGGGATGAGTGCACGACCTGTCTGGTTTTTATATCGGATCCGAGCCTGTTCGACTAATGAGGATAATATATATTTTTCATTCTTCTTCTGACACGCGGTTGGCGTCTTGATTGAGTGACACCTGTGAAAGCCAGACAGTGCTGGGACTTCGGAGAAGTTAGTCGTACATATTTGATATAAAGAAGTGGGGCTAGAACCCGGTAAGGACCAGCCATGACCAGTCCCCGACGTCATGGGATTACCGTGACCTCCCCCCGGATGCCTTTTGCATCCTGTATGCCGTTTGCCTTTTCGATCGTGCCATGCGACTTACCTTAGACCTATGAGGACGGTTGGATCGACTTTGGTTTAGTACGGTTGTGGTCCCTGGACGTAGAGAATTGCCACTTCGACTGAGGGGATTGTGATTGAAAATAACGCACAATGAATGTTCCTTTTCCGTATTCATCAATCAATCAACAACTTGGACATGTTTGACACTTTCGTATCGTTATGGCTTGATGGCGTTCGGTGTCCCTGTACTATTCCGAGTGAGAAGGGCAAATTGCACGTTATCATTGCATGTTTTCGTAGCACCAGTCCCAAATCACGATGTAACGAACCGACCTAACAATCACACGGAATGCAGTAGGCGGACGTGAACAGATGACGGTCCAGGAATGGAGAGCTGACATCGCGGGCCGCGGCCGTGATGATTTGACTAGGACTGACGGACGTATGACTGACATTGGCCCACTTGAACTTCCTACTGGCTGATGAGTCCGAGGCGGCTCTCACTGCAAATACCAGTGAAATCATTGTCAATCGATGTCGTGGTCACCGATTTCGGGGACACGTCAGATCACCTGGACGTCTTGGGACAGATGTTGATTTGTCAATGGATTTCAATCGATTCAATTAAAGTTGTCTGAAAATCCGAGTCCGTGACAAAGCTAAAATAGTTGAAAATGCTAGATATCATCTACCTCGCGGATTTCCCCATCGGTTGCTCCTCCGAGTCGCTTCCGGCGTCTCAAATACAACTAATTTCGGCGCGTGTTCACATCGTGTGGGTCAAAGTTGAATATCGGGATCACGGATGTGCCAGTGGGCCTATCAGTTGAGGGCACGTGCGTGGGTAATCCTCTAGAACGCTTCCCAGGAATCCCTGCGGTAGTCCTCTTCCCGCATCTGTACTAGTACAGTACTGTATCATAGCCCAGCTCAAGACCTACCGGCGTCTATATAATTGACAATGTTTCAGCCATTTGGTGAGCGTATCCGCCCCGGATAGTTCTGCTCTCATTCGTGAGATCGAAGACACGCAACCATGTCGCTGTAGTCGTGTCGTCCTTGCTCTGCGTCGTCCGCATGGCATGGTTGTGTCGTCATCATCGTTGGTGCACAGTGAGGTGTGTTAAATCAAAGATCAGGAGGATTAAAGGCCCCGAAATGTCTCAAGTCTATGTCCCTACATCTTGTGTACACGGCGCCGCCATTGTACGGGACAACACTCCAAGTACCGTCGCCTCCACTAATGGCCTCCCGTCCCAGACGGGCCAGACCCGATCCCCTTGGTCACCCTCGCCCCTGAAACAGCCCCCACAACCATCCCCACTGCCCACACCCATCCTACCCCCCACCGCTTCACCCACTCCACTCCATTCAATCCCGTAAACGTTGTACTCACCACGACAGGCCCCACTGCACGCCCGACGCACATGGCAAATTGAACCAGCCCGTTGCTCCGACCGAGTGACGAGGGCGAGGGCGTGTGCCGCTTGATGAGGAGCATGCTGAGGCTGTGTGGGATGGCCCCGATTTTGGAGAGGGCGAGGAGGGTGAGAAGGCCCGTCCAGATGAGCGCGGATGTTGAGCCTGATGAGGATACGGATAAGGCATTGGTGGGGGGTGGATAGGCGCGGGCGAGGACGTTGAGGAATGGAAGGAGGCCGAAAGCGATGGGCCAGATGTACATGCACGTATTGTACGTCTTGGCGTAGTCGAAACGCCGCAAGATGTACGGCATGGCGAAGAACCGGAGCAGGACGGCGAGCGTTCCTGCGAACGCGAGCACATTTCCGATCGTCGAAGGCTGTTGGGAGGTGCATAATGCCTTGCGCGAACCCAATGAACTTGGAATCAACACTCACCTCGAGTCCCAAACCGCCCGCATCGACAGGTGTGTAGCAAAAGAGCGTGAAAACGACGTCGAATGCGAGGCTCAGGAAACTCAGTGCGAATCCAGAGATCGTCAATGCTCGTATGGCAGGTATCGAGAGGAGTGCCTTCACGCTGGCAGGTTCAGCCTCCTCCGAGTCTGTGTCTGTATGTGCCGAGGCAGATGAAACATGCGTGCGAGCACGGGCATGCTTTCGTTTACTCGGAAGTGTCTGTGGGCACCGAAGATAAGTCGACAGTGTATGCTCCCCCATATTCTTTTGGTTGCTTTGAAACCCATACCTCTTCGATAAGCGTATACCCCAACCCCGCTCCAACGAGGGCACACCCAGCGCTGAAAATACAAGGGGGGAGATACGGATGTTCCACAAAGACGCTCCAGGAGAAATACTGCGGGTACCGCGTCGCAGCGTTCGCCAACGCCCCGCCAATCAGCGGCCTACATAATAACCCACGATCTAGCCCACTCAAACTCAAAAGCCGAAGCAAAGAGAGACGAACCCAATGACGGTGCCTACTGGCCATGAGAGACTGTATATTGGCACTGCGAGGTCTTGATTGGTGTCGTCTGTGATCTCGGCGAGAATGGAGTGGATGACGGCCACATTTCCCGCGACTAATCCTCCTGGAGTCGTCAGGGTATGATGAACATCATGCATAATGGTTCAGAGGAAGGGAAAACCGACCGAAAAATCTGGACGCAACAATGCCAGCAAACGACGTAGATAGCCCAAACGCGGTGGTCGTCACCGCAATACCAACGAGACCGACAAACACGACAGGACGTCGGCCGACGACATCTTCACCAGCCAACCATTAAGCTACGCAATGCGAATGGCAGCAAGTCCATCTACAGACCTGATATCCTTCCCCACTGGTACACCGAAAAAACCTGCGCGAGCGAGTATGCGCTCTCCTATCGTTTGTACATCATGGCGCAGGCGTCAACAGAAACAGCCTCGCATCCAAACAGTCCATACGTACGACCAATCCACTATAAAACCCGACCCGTTCAGGTTCGGCGATGCGCAGGTCAGCAAGTAACTGGTTGATGTAAGGAAATATCTGCTGGTATGCAATGGGATCGACGATGCGGACTGCGATGAGGGCACCGAGTTGGGCTTTTGGGAGTGGTGTCGGTACCGGCCGGGTTCTGGAAGAGACGGTTTCCTCGTCGCCGGGTAACAGACGTGTCGACTCGTTTGCCGTGTCGCAGTCGTCGTGGTTGTCGGTATGGTTGGGACCTGCCTTGGGTGTTGGGTGAGACGAAGAGTACGCCATTTAGTTCCAGGGATGGTGTCAGGTCTAGTAGGATAGGCTACGTTCCCGGACACGTTGTCGCACCGTGATCGCTTCGCGAGTCCTCGCGGGATACACGACTCGCGGCCTGGGTGGCGGGTTATTAAATGCGGCGGTCGGGATGAACTCCTGGATTCAGGACATAAATATGTCGGATCACGCCGGTTTGAGCATGCGTGACTCTGAGTGCGACAAGCATACCGAGTACGCACGCGATACGTAGGAGCCACTCTGTAGTATGCTGTTGGTGCAAGAATGACAAGGACATGGCGTTGACAAAACCAAGACACTACATCGCATATACGACAACAAAAGTACACTCTGGCTCAAACACCACTGTGTACTGCACTCAGGTTACGGTGCTCCTAGTGACCAAGTATCGCTGCAACGCTGCAACGTTCAGCATTTACATTCACTGGGTTTGCATTGGCACCTGAAAAGAGAGTCGATAAAAAGTCTAGAACGTCCCGACGACACGTACCCTGAACCACAGTTGCAAGTAGACTTTCCACAGCCGTTCTGGTTCACAGGGATAGACGTGATCTGTACGCTCGGTCAACCCCCCAATCGCTCAAAGTGGATCAAGTACGCACGGTGTTCATGATGTAGTTCCTGGTAATGATACTTGTGAATGGGAGATTTGACAGGTCCACTGCGCTCACCCGACTCTCTTATCTATGTCTCAGGATTCCTTTGCATTTGTTTTTGTGCTTGATCCGTTTAGAGCTGCTTGCGCCAATGTCGCCAGCATGCGTACACCGCTGTCAAGTCCCACTTGTTTTGTCTTTTCCTTTTATCTCCGCATCTTGCCGTAAACGGTCAACGGTCCAAAGAACTGCGCATATCATTCCCATCATGGCTTCATAACCCTGCTACCAGAGCCTCACCAACATTTTCTGGCCTTCCCGGGTATGTACGTACCCACGATCGACCGATCGTGAGCGACTTTTCAAACGTGACGTGATTATGACCCTATTAGTAGAGGCAATTTTGCTGCATCCAATGATCGTGGTGTATGTGGGGCAACAAGGCCCGACCTGACTGAAAAGTAAGATGAATGGGTCCATTTATGCCAATTTTTGCTGTGCTACCAGTGGCGGATCGTGTGGATGCAGGGTCGGGCATGAGCCTCAACCAGTCAAGACGCAATTTTTCGAGCACGGCGACTCCGAGCAATTCCGAATTCGTGGGGAGCAAGTAGCTAGGCGTGAACTGCGCAGATGGTCGAGGAGGCTGCACCAGCAGACCATCCAAAAAGACAATTGATACATTCATCTTGGTTGCAGCAAGGGCAAGGGAACACGCACGGTAATGCTCTGATCGAGAGATGTCCCTCGTTTATCTATACCCTCTTCTGCCTCTCTTCTCTGCCCTAGTAGACAGACGCGAACAGCCCGAAAGGCAGATCAGATGCGTTTTCGGGCTCCGACGTCGGTGATCACCCTTATAGCGAGACGTCCGCGATCGACGTCTCGTCTCTCTTCTTTCCGATCCTCGACGTCGGCAGGGTTCGCGCCCGCTCGTTTTTCGCTCCGCCCACCTTCGCCCTGTGAGGTTTCTCATTCGCTTGTTTCCTGTCTACATACACCTCGCTCCTGTACCACTTAGTCGCTCCTGTACATTGCATTGTCCAGCCCCTCCTGCGTGGTTGTGCCTTCTTGTGCTGGGCCGGCCTCGCTCTCTGGTCCTAGCACACCCCCGGTCGGACATTCTCCGGTCAGGGCACGTGAACCGTTCACGTTTCGTCAGTCCCTGTCCCAGTACTTACGGTCTGGGCAAGCCCCAGTCCCAGCAGCACCGGGGCACGTGACGTTTTCACGCAGTCAGGCCCAGTCTGTCCCCGATCCCCCCACCTAGGGAAGGCCCTTCCACAAGACTCCTGCTATACCCTCTTCTCCCTCTCTTATCTGCTCTAGTAGACAGACGCGAACAGCCCGAAAGAGGATTGCCATTTATAATGGACAACTTGAACTACATGCCGGCAATTGCCATTGGCGAACAATAACACTGAAATTTCGAACCATTCACACTTCCTCTGAATCAACGAGGTACTAGGGTGGATTGGTGGCGGGAAACATCGCCGTCCTCCACCCGATCCTGGCCGAAACCACCGATGACACCAACCGAAGCATCGCTGTGTCGATATACAGCCTCTTATGGTCGACAGGCACTGTTGTCGGGTACATCTTTTGCTTCGCGTGACTGGAAGTTGACTCTTTGAGATGTATTGTTGGCCGCTAATTGGTGGGACGTTTGCGAACGCTGCGACACGAAATATTTTCATGGCCTGTTTTCGTGGTCGATCCCTATCTTCCCCCTATGTCATTAGTGCTGTGTGTGCGTTCCTGCGAACGTGGTTGGGGTATTTACTCATAGAAGAGGTTTGTTTGAGCGAGGGGTGTATAGATGACATATGTTGACATATTCACCCTGCCAGTGGTTCCAGTAGACACTTCCAACCAAATGAAAGGGTGCTGCGAGCGTCGTCCCCGGTGAAGAGCCGCTACATGTATGGACGGAAAGGGGTAAGCGGTGGCAGACCACCTTCAAACGCCCCAGAGACAGACCCAAGTTCAGCTGAGATTGCGAGCGCGAAAGTACTCCTCGCGATACCCGGCCTATGCACAATGATGCTCTATGGACTCGTATTGAGCTTCCTTACTAGCTCCGCGTTAGACGTCGTCTTTACCCTCTTTTGCTACCCGCCTGCCGACGCGGGCGGTTTGGGACTTCAGGTGAGTATTCCCATGCGTCGCACATTCGTGATTTTCACACTTTCGCCGCTTGTTTCCACGTTTCGGTGGATCATTTTCAAAATTTACTTTCTATTTTCCACCTTCTTGTCCCTAACGTTTTTGACGGCCCTCGACCATCGGCAACTTCCCTGCCTTTACTGGTACACGTACTGTCCTCCGACTCGTCGCGATGTACTACATCCTACGCCGATTCGACTACGCCACGACGTGCAACACGTGTATGTATATCTGACCTGTTATTTCTGCCATTGTTTAACGCCCTCTCGCTCGTCCATCCACCTGCGCATTCCAAGATGTTCCCCGGCCCGGGACCGAGATCGGCATCTGGATCGGCCTCGCGCTCCTTCTCGCATTGTCCACGGTCGCAGCAATCCCGTATAGCATCGCGATGCGCCTCATCAAACGATACGCTCCCGCTCGGTCTGTGCCCGGCCCGTCCGTCGACATCTCTGGGTACCGGCTCTGGATTCCGTTCCATGTCTGCACCAGCGACCGCGACGGGGACAGGGTCCGCCCTCGGTTGGTGCAATATCCTCGTTCAATTCGCCATGTGCTTCGGACGCGCGATCGGTCCCGTCGTCGTCAGTGCGCTCTTTATCGTGCTGAATGGGTCGATGTGGGCGAGGCGGTGGGGAGCCAGCTGGGTGTGGTCGGTCGTCGTGATGGGTTTTTCTGTAGTGGGTGGGAGGGCGACATAAGGGGATTCGATGAGTGGGAACAGGATGTGTGTAAGCCAGGCCCTGTGCTTGCTGTCTGGTCGCACGTATTCGTGTCTCCGTGATCAATTTAATGATCGTGATCGTCTCGCATCGTATACCCAACCGAATAATTCGGCCCGTCCGTCGCTCTGCGAAACCCCCGTGACCAGACGTCTCTCAGTCACTTCTGGTTGCTTGAGACTCGGTGCAGTGGGGGTGGGGTGCGTTGAATGGTAGCCTCGAAGGAAAGCCTCACCTAACGACCGACCTCAGGTACGGAGCGACCCACGAATGACATGGGTAACACGATCAGATTGGATGAGCCACACTAACAGCGTACACCATACATAGACACAAAAAATACCCGCCCCTACTCGCACGTGACACTAATAGTAAGAATACACTCCTGGCGGGTACTGACAACATAAGAAATCGGGGAAGAAACATTTGTTGATTATGCCAGCTGTAGGCTTGGCGTTTAGTGCTTGCAGTCACCGCAGTTGCAGGTGCAGCTGTATTGAGACAGAAGGCCATCAACGTCGTGTTCACTGGTAGGCGAGGAAACAAAGACATACGTAGACTCGCACTTGCAGGTATCGGCGCCGGAGCAGCACGCCTCGTTAACGGGGATGGAGTTGATCTGCAAGATCGCCGCCAAACACCATCGCGTCGTCAACAGCGCACGTAACAAAACAGGCCATCACTCACGGTCTGCATGAAGCTGGATGTAGGTGAGGATGATAGAACGATTTGCTTGGATGTGAATGGACTGGAAAATGAGTACGACCAAGGCGAGGGGGGTCTCATACCTCTCGCAGACCCCAATTTACTGTTATTTACACGCTCCTACAAAGGCGATATCTCCTCGTTCGAGTATTCCTTGGGAGCTGCCGCGTTGGGAATGTCTTTCGCTCCCACACCGTCACAATCGATGACGCGCTCCTTCTTGGCCCGTCAAAGAACCCCAGCTGTGCATTCCCCCTCTCAATCACCGTGGGCAGTGCCTAACGTCCCTCGTTCAAATGCGTCCTCACGCCAAGAAGCTCAGATTCGGTGCTACAAGGTTTCATACTTGGACGGTCTGTCATCGATATCACAGTGGCACGGGTAAGCTATGGACCCCTTCAAATTTGCCGTGCGGAGAAAGTGTCGTCGAAGTGTTGTCCTTTACTTTTATGGTTAGGCATCAAGCAATTCCCTTATCTGTCAAGTGGCTCGGTGACCAATCAGAGCTTACAAAATCTTGTCAAGGACTCGTCAAAACGTTACGTGACAATACTAAGCTCTTCCGATCAAGTTGGTTCCTCTGATCCTCGTTGGACAAGCATGGTCCTGTGCGAGCAAGTCACCAGAAGTGCCAGTCGGAATTAGGAAATAGGGACACCGCCAAACACGGACGATCATTTGAATCAACTGGCCATCGTTCCAACGACTAGGCGCGCACGCAAGACTGTTGATCAAACCCGACGTATCACGTTGTACTCTCCGGGGATCGGAACGCCTCATTTGCCTTTTTCGCCCTCTTGTTCTTTGTTTCTTTATTCTTTGCTGTTCTGGTTTCTTTCCTCTTGCTCGGATCTTTCCATGAACAACGACATAAGAAACCATTCTGGCCGTCATCTGATTCCTGTGCCAAATTCAGCTGGACTGCGGTGGTAGTTGCAAACCCCCATGTCACCAAGAACCTGAGAGTGGAGTCGGCTGGCACCATCCGAAACTTGTGACCCGTCCTCTAGGCATTGTTTCACTAGAAATGCGTAAATGAGAACGGCGGGCGTGCTGTCATCATTCGGTGTCTGTGTGCATGACATTGGTCGGGGTGGTAGTTAATCATGTAGCTTTCGAAGCCTAGCAAAACTTCCACATATGCTAAAGTTAAAATCCAATTCGAGGAGGCGCAGATGAAGAACCATCTAGAAACTTGTGAACCGTCCTGTGGGCATCGTTTCACCGGATATGCGTAAATGAGCATGGAGCACGTGCTGTCATAATTCGGTGTCTGTGTTCATCATATCAGTCGGTGTGGTACGGTTTCTCATATAGACAGTTTACCTGATACATACATGGTGTGACATGATAACACTCCTGACGAAGCCTCTCAACAGGGATGAAGTCCAAGTCACCACGACAGTGGGGCGCGGTCAGGCCAGATGCTCCACGGACTCAGGATCCCTGAGTGGAGTCACCAGGTGTACAAGTAGAGGCGCGTAACTGTCTACGCCCGGTGGAGGATGTGCGGCGATGCGTATATAAACTGCAGACAGGGTAGACTTCCAGATTCGTCTTGCTAGGCCCTGTCCTGGGGTAGATAACGTGGCACTGTTGGGATAGGCTGATAGTTGAGGAGTAAGTAGACAAGCCCACGGGGTACGGTTCATCAGTTAGGTTTTGCCTAGACTAGTGGCCGTGGAACACCGGTGTGGGCCGTCGGACAAACATCGCGCACGATAGAGACCCGGAATTTGTCCTGATACGTCTGCCAACAAGTGCCGCGCACTGCGTACACAGTCCGGGGTGTAAGGGTACGCCGAAGCCATACTTGTTGGACCCGACAGGGTCAAGCGACCACACACCGGTACAGCACGTAGGCAGAGCATACAAAAAATCAGCGAAGCGTATCGTCCTCCTGCCAACATGATAAAGATGGCCTCGGAATAATTCGCTCCCTCTACACGGTGCCCAGTCCAGAGTATTGTCTTCCTCGACGGAACCGATAGATCTTGGCAAGGCAAGCGACGTTCCACTGGCAAGGCCACGCCCGGGGGAAGTTTCGAAAGATCAGGCCCGAAAATATGGTCCATGTATGGGATCGACGAAGGCAGTTGAATCGCGACGACTGCGCCGTGTCTTTTGGAAAGTAAAACTTGAACCGGCTTCGGAGTAACAGAGAGCTCTGGAGAGGGCTCGCAGGGTAAGAGTCGCACAGACTCGTCCGACAATACGCTGGCCGTTCCAGAGGAGGAGAAAGACTGGAACAAACGTCCCAGCGTGTTTGGAGAGAGAAGCGTGCCAGTGGTCGTCTGAGACGCATCGTTAAATTGGTTCGACTGCGGGAGTACCCTCACAGTCTTCGTCACGCGATGGCTTCCATTTGCTTGGTTGCGGCTATTGGTTGGGGCGGTGGCATACGAGGTAGACCGATTACCCAACAGTGGAGCACATGTAGTAAAAAAACCAACTTGAAACGGCGGATAAGTATGGGGAACAGATATGAGAAACTCATATCAGCATACTAGAAAAAACATTACGTTTAGCCAATATGTAGCTCCTCTTCCAAGTTCGGAGTCTTTCCCCTCTGTCGTCCGTAGTACCCACCTCGATTCGACGAGTGCGGGCATTGCGAGCGCCTATTAATAGGTGTGTGTCGGCGGGGCTCCTTCGTTGATCTGATTATTTAGTATCTCCGGCTGTCAGTCGCACTGAAAATTTTAAACCCCCACTGGCATGACTGGACATCCCCAGTCACCCTTATCGTCGCCGGAGACGTATTCCAGGACGACTCAGAGGAGACGGTGCGTCATGTGTTGAATTGGCGGGTGCTGGAAGGACAAGCCTTGCATGACAATGGGCCTCAAGTATGGAAGTTAACAACCCACGAACGACAATAGCACAATCAAATTGGAGCCTGACAGAGTACACCATACACAGAAACACGGGATCCCGGCCATTCCTCCAACACCGACACCAACACCAATCCACCCACACTAGTAAACATACACTCCTGGCCGGTACCAACAATCAGAAATAGGAAAACAGAAACATTTGGTGATTACGCCAGCTGTATGCTTGGCATTTAGTGCTTGCAGTCACCGCAGTTGCAGGTGCAACTATATCGAGACAGAAGGCCATCAACGCCGTGTTCACTGGTAGGCGAGGAAACGTAGACATACGTAGACTCGCACTTGCAGGTATCGGTGCTGGAGCAGCACGCCTCGTTAACGGGGATGGAGTTGATCTGCAAGATCGCCGCCAAACGCGTGAATCAGCCATCGCGTCGTCGACAGCGCACGTAAGAAAACAGGCCATCACTCACGGTCTGCATGATACTTTATGAGGATGATAGAACGAGTTGTTTGGATGTGAATGGACTGGAGAATGAGTACGACCAGGGCAAAGAGGGGGGACTTTATACCTCTCGCAGACATTTGGTGTTATTTACACGCTCCTGCAAAGGCGATATCTCCTCGTCCGAGTATTCCATGGGAGCTGCTGCATTGGGAGTATCTCTCGCTCCCACAGCAGACCCCAATTTGGTGTTATTTACACACTCCTGCAAGGGTGATATCTCGTCGTCCTGGAGATCAGGTTAGCAGCCGCCGTGTGGGGCATATCTCTTACTACACACCGCCACTGACGACTTGCTCTTGCTTGTTCCGTCAAACGACTCCACCATCAGCCAAGAGGGGATGGATTAAAACAGGGACCACCATGATTGTTTCTCGCTGTTCTGCATGGAAAGATCCGAGAAAGTGGGGAGTAACTAGAAAAGGAAAGAATATAGAAACAAAGAACGAGAGTGGATAAAGAGGAAATGAGGCGTTGCGAGTAACATGAATGTCGGTTTTGGGGATGATCGATGATGCTGCCTGCGGTTGAACCAATGGTCAGCTGACCTAGCTCTTCGTCGGTGTTTCGGTGTTCCTCCAGATGCGTCCCAGAGTCCCCTGGTGACCTACACACCTCGTCCAACGGACCAACGGACCACAGCATAGCCGTCTGCCACTACGATACCGATGAAAGACCGTTCGTGTGTGAAGCCTTATAGCATTAAATCTAAACTCCTCGGAGAGAAACATTTGAAAGTTGATAAGCACTGCCCCATGGCGATTTAGAATCGTTCAGGCAATGTGCTGCCAGACTGCCGTGATAAATCCCATGTCACAAAGTACCCAAGAGAGTGGGGTTGTCTGTCCCCATTCGAAACTTGTGAACCATCCTTTGGGCATCGTTTCACCAGAAATGCGTAAATGAGCATGGGACACGTGCTGTCATAATTCGGGGTCTGCGTACTGATAATCAGTTGGTGTGGTACGGTTTCTCATATAGATAGTTCACCTGATACATGGTGTGGCACGATCGTACGAGATCCACGGGCCCAATTTCCCTGAGTGGGGTCACCAGGTGGACATGTAAATGATTAGTAGAGGCGCGTGACTATCTGCGCCAGGTGGAGATCAGTGCGGTGCATATGAGCTGCAGACAGGTAGACTTCCAGATCCGTCTTGCTAGGCCCCGTCCTGTGGTAGATGAAGTGCCATTGTTGAGATGGCTGGTCGATAGGTTGATAGTTGAGGAGTCAATAGAAAAGACCCGAGGTACGGCGTCATCCGTGGTGTTTCGCCTATAGACTAGTGGCCGTGGAACACCGATGTGGCCGTTGGACAAACATCGCGCACAATAGGGACCTGGTATTCATCCTTGATACGTCTGCCAACAAGGGCCGCGCACTTCGTACATAGTCCGGGTTGTAAAGAGTAGCCCAAGCCATCTACGTTGGACCCCTTGGTAAAAGAACGTTTACGGCGTCAAGCGACCACACACCAGCATAGCACGCAGAGCCTACCGAAAATAAAAGAAGCGTGTCGCCCCCCTGTCAACATCCTGAGGATGACCAGGGCATATGGAATTCTCTCCTTCCACAAGGGCGATGCCCAGTCCAGAGTATCGCCTTCCTCGACGGGAAAGATAGAACTTGGCAAGGCAAGCGACGTTCCACTGGCAAGGCCACGCCCGGGGATGTTTCGAAAGACCAGGCCATAGAATATGATCCGTGAATGGAATCGACGAGGGCAGTTGAGTCGCGACGACTGTGCCGTGTCCTTTGGAGAGTAAAAATTGAACTGGCTTCGGGGTGGCAGAGAGCCCCGAGAGGGCTCGCAGGATAAGAGTCACACAGACTCGTCCTACAATACCCATGATCATGCCGATGTGCACCCCACCCAGAAGTTGGGCTGGCCATTCCAGAGGAGGAAAAAGACTGGAACAAACGTCACAGCGTGTTTGGAGAGAGAAGCGTGCCAGTGGTCGCCTGAGACCCATCGTTATATTGGTTCGACCGCGAAGAGTACCCTCACAGTCCTCGTCACTACGTGACCATAAAGCTTCCATTCGCTTGGTTTCGGATATTGATTAGCACCGCGAAGGTAGACCGATTGCCCGGTAGAGCACCATGATGTAGTAAAAGGAGCAAACAGCCGTGGCGGATACTGTACGGGGAAAAAAATACGAGAAAGTCGTATCCGCACAGAAAACTTCAAAATATTACTACGTTTAGCCAATAACTATAAGTTATAGCTCCTCTTTACCCTCTGCCGTCGCGCGCGTTCACCTCATACACAACGAAGGGGATCCGAGGAGTGCGGCCCGGGATTGCCGCGGCGCGGAAGCCCGATGGTGTGCTTGCTGCGGGCCCTGGGTTAACTTGACGGGGGATCTGATTATCATTATCTACTAGTATTCAGCTGTCAGCGCGCTAAAAAATCCCATGAGTCTCAGTCGCACGTGTCGGTACTCGAGACGCATTCCAGGACGACTCAGAAGAGACGCGAGACGCGTTGAATCGGCGGGTGCTGGAAGGACAAGCCTTGCCTGACAATGGGCCTCAAGTATGGAAGTTAACAACCCACGAACGACAATAGCACAATCAGATTGGAGCCTGACAGCGTACACCATACATAGAAACACGGGATCCCGGCCATTCCACCAACACCAACACCAACACCAATCCACCCACTAGTAAACATACACTCCCGGCCGGTACCAACAATCAGAAATAGGAAAACAGAAACATTTGGTGATTACGCCAGCTGTATGCTTGGCGTTTAGTGCTTGCAGTCACCGCAGTTGCAGGTGCAACTGTATCGAGACAGAAGGCCATCAACGCCGTGTTCACTGGTAGGCGAGGAAACGTAGACATACGTAGACTCGCACTTGCAGGTATCGGTGCTGGAGCAGCACGCCTCGTTAACGGGGATGGAGTTGATCTGCAAGATCGCCGCCAAACGCGTGAATCAGCCATCGCGTCGTCGACAGCGCACGTAAGAAAACAGGCCATCACTCACGGTCTGCATGATACTTTATGAGGATGATAGAACGAGTTGTTTGGATGTGAATGGACTGGAGAATGAGTACGACCAGGGCAAAGAGGGGGGATTTTATACCTCTTGCAGACATTTGGTGTTATTTACACGCTCTTGCAAAGGCGATATCTCCTCGTCCGAGTATTCCTTGGAAGCTGCTGCATTGGGAGTATCTCTCGCTCCCACACAGTCATAATCAATACCCGCCCTTTCTTGTTCCGTCAAAGAACCCTAACTGGATTTGGCACAGGAACTAGATGACGACCAGAATGGTTTCTTGTGTTGTCGTTCATCATGGAAAGATCCGAGAAAGAGGAAAGTGACCAGAAAAGAAAAGAACAAGAGGGAGGAAGGAAAATGAGGCGTTGCGACCCCCGGAGAGTGCAACGGGTTTGATCGATAATCTTGCCTGCGCGCCTAGTCGTCGGACCGATGGCCAACTGATTCAAATGTTCGTCCGTGTTTCTCTAGATACCTTGTTCCCTGGTGTTGTCCCTATGTCCGTCTGGCCCTTCTGGTGACTTGCTCGCACAGGACCATGCTTGTCCAACGAGGATCAGGGGAACCAACGTCGGAAGAGCTTAGTATTGTCGGTACAATTTTGTGAGCTCTGATTGGTGGGCCACCTCACAGATAAGGGAATTGCTTGATGCCTAACCATAGAAGTAAAGGACAACACTTCGACGACACTTTTTCCGCACGGTTGATTTGAGGGGTCCACAGTTTACCCGTGCCACTGTGATATCGATGTGACAGACCGCCCAAGTAAGAAACCTTGCAGCACCGAATCTAAGCTTCTTGGCGTACTGCCATACGGCGATTGAGAGGCATTGAGGGAATACACAGCTGGACTGCGGTGGTAGTTGTGAACCCCCATGTCACCAAGAACCTGAGAGTGGAGTCGGCTGGCACCATCCGAAACTTGTGACCCGTCCTCTGGGCATCGTTTCACTAGAAAAGCGTAAATGAGTATGGCGGGCGAGCTGTCATCATTCGGTGTCTGTGTGCATGACATCGGTCGGGGTGGTGGTTTCTCATGTAGCCACTTTCGAAGCCTGGCAAAACTTCCACATGTGCTAAAGTCAAAATCCTATTCAAGGAGACGCAGATGAAGAAGCATTTAGGAAAAACCCGAGACAGTTCACCTGATACACGGTGTGCGAGAATACCCATGAAGAAATACCAAGGGGGATGAAGAAGACACCACGACAGCTGGCCGCCACGGGATCAGATACCGCGCACTGAGTGGAGTTACCAAGTGGACAGGTAGATGCGCGTGATTCGATAAGCGGAGTGCGCCGGACGGGAAATGAGCGGTAGACTTGGATATTCTTCTTGCTGTGGCGTCCTGTGGTAGATGACATGCCATTGATGGGGTGGCTGGTTGATAGTCGCGGCGTAAAGAGACAATACCGCGAGCTATGTGCGGTGGCCCGGCAGACAGGACGTCATCGATTCATCGGTCATGGGGTAGGCTCGTCTCAAATAGGCTGCAACGCCGTCGCGAACAATCGAGCGGCGTCGCACGACGATAGGGAACTGGTATTTCTCCTGACATGTTAGCCAACAAGCGCCGCGTATTTCGTACCCAATTTGAGGTATGGCCACGCTATCTTCGTTGGACCCCTTGATGGGCAGCACGGAGTCAACGGCACCAAGCGAACATGCAGCAACACAGCACGCAGGCAGAGCTGAGCTGTCCAAAAATAGAACAAAGCCTCTCGTCGACACACGCGTGCCGTCCGGGTGAGATGATCCCCCCTTCCCACACACCGATGCGTTCTCAGCCCAAGGAATGGACGTCCTCGGTGGAAACGATGCCAAGCGGGAGCCAGCGACGTTCCAAAGCCGAACCACGGTAAAGTGTTTCAGAAGACCTGGCTACTGGCCATAAGATACGACCGTACATGGAATCGGCAAAGGCGAATTGCCACGAGTGCGCCATGCCTTTTGGAGGTGGGAGTCGGACCGACTTCGGAGTAGCGGAGAGCTCTGGAGAGGGTTTGGGTCGGATGGCAGGGTAAGAGTCACACTCACCCAGACTCGCCCTGCACTCCGCACCCACCCTGGGCACAGTCGCTGGCTTGGCCATTCCGGAAGAAGAGCAAAAACGGGAACGAACGCCCCAGTGAGCTCGAGGAGAGAAATGAACGGGGCCAAAACAGCGACATGCATCAGAGGTTGGTCGTTATATGATTCAACCTGGGGGTACCCTCACAGTCCTCGTCACGAGGTAACCATAAAGCTTCCATTCGCTAGGTTGCGGACCCAGCTGGCGATTGATGAGGAGATAATGGCGACATATTACAGGCAGACCAATTGCCCAGCAGTCCTTAGAGCTCGGAGCACACGTAATAGAAAGGTGAACAAAATACAAAAAAAAAGAAAGAAGAAACATACCAGCACAAAACATTCCGTCAAACATAAAGATACCCAATCATAGTCCTACCCTACCCACTGTTCGTCCTACACCGGAATATTCTCCTTGCGCCCGAGAACCTCCTTCAACGGGCTTTCTGCTCTCCTTCCATTTACAAGTTTCCCCTTCCCAATCTCCATCTCGAAGCTGACGTCCTCCATTAGACTCCACTCCTCCTCTGGTGTCTGGTCCAGCAGACTTGGTTGGTTCTTCAAATCAACCCTCATCGGGCTCTCCGTCTCCTCCGCCACGACCCCAAGTCCACCCGACCCAATCCCAATCTTGCTTAAATACGACTTCACCCTCCCCGATCCCATAGACGCCGACGCCGACACCGAACCAGACACAGAAGACGCCGGAAGCAGGCTCCCTACACCCAATCCCAACGCATCAAACTTGCTCACAAACGCCGCCAGCGCCCGCCTCTCCTCCTCCAACTTGACCCTCAACTTCTTCTCCTTCTCGAGCTGCTTCACGAGTTCAGCCGCCCATACTTCCTTTTCTTCCCGTCGTTTCACCTCTGCGGCCAGTCGACCCTCCCACTCGCGTTCAACGTCCTCGCGGACTTGGCGGAGGGGCTCGCCGAGGTTGTCTTCGTACCCACGTACGACGATTTCGAGCTCTCGGATCGACTTTTGTTGATCTGCAATCAGTTTATCTTTTTCCGTTTCGGGTGCGTCGGGCGGGAGCTCAGGGCGAGCGAGGAGCGCAGCCTCCAGTGAGAGGATTTGGTTCGCTTGAGAATCTAATTGACGTCGCGTAGCAAGGAGCTGCTGTTGAAGCTACGCGTTATGTTATTAAACTGCACGAGGTAGGTACGACTCGTGTACTGACCTGGTAAGGCGACATATCGAAATCGACCTTGGATGGGCTTGCTGGACGAGATTCGTCCCCTTTGGTCTCGTCCACAGTTTGACTTGTCAAAATGAGTTTCGTCAGTTGCTGTATCCGCGCATTGAGATCCTTCATCGCCTTGGATTCGTCGATTTGCTAGAAAACGAGAAGAGTAAGATATGATGGCTCGCCTCGACTCAGGGGATGCGGTTCAGGGACCGACATACCTCTTGTGCGCTCATCCGCCGATTCCTCTCTGGTGCTTCCGCCTCTCGGTCTGCCAATTTTGTCTTCAGATCCTCAATCTCCTTGCGGTATCTCTCAATGAGGGCGTCTGTGTCCACGACTTCCTTCTTCTTCGCGCTCAGTTGCACACGCTTAATGCGCGATGCGAACTGCAATGTACTTGTGCTTTCTGTTACAGCTTGAGCATCTGGGTTCATGGTGCAAACAACACTGATACGAGCATCTCCAGAGAGCGAAGGCTGAAGAAGACGCGTGAGCTTGGAGTTACGGTAAGGGACGTGGTCACTGGTGGTAGGAATGGGTGAGTTATTGTCTGGATTTTAGGGAACACAGCCATACTTTTTATTCTTGGCGGCATTCTCTGCCAAAGTACCAATGACGCTTCCAAGAGTAAGAAGACTGACGAATTCTATCAACCAACAATTGACACAATGTGTGTCGGAAACATACCTGGTGTTGATATACTTTCCTTCCCGCGTTCTCTCTTTGTCTGATGTTGCCTTTTCAGACCCCGCAAGATCAATCAGACTCTGAGGCCAAATTTTATCAGCGGAACTTCATATCAGTGGAAATGTGGCCTCACCAAAACTGACATTTGTACACTCCTTCCTCCGATCGTCTGCAATCTTGTCCCTCCCGGTGTTGGTGGCCTCGTCCCTGGTGTTTGCCTACCACTCGATTCCGCCTTCCCCTCGCCTCTCTCTCTGCTTTCAATTACAAGCCTGAATACGCTGTGACTCCGACTACTTCTCTCGTTCCAATCCGTGCTCGCAGTCCTGCGATGCCTCTCACCTCTTTCCATCACTTCGCGTACGCCCTTGAGACTTGTGACGACTTCTTCTCGAAGCGGTGCTAGAATACCCTGTCCAATGATTTGCACAGGTTGCGTCGCCGACACCGAAGGGGGCGAAAGCAGGTCGTAAATGGTTTCGTTGTAGATCTCAAGGTAGGAGCAACGAAGCAGATATTCGCGTGTCGGTGTTTTCCTGATATGAGAAAAGACATCTTTCATAGCCCTGGGAATGATACCTGGCTGGTCTTCGTTTCCCGACTGACGCGCACACTAAGTTCTCGAAAGAGTACCATGCTGGGGACTACTTACAAGTGTAAAGGTCTTTCCACTTGCTGTCTGGCCATACGCAAATATAACGGCGTTGTAGCCTTCCATCGCAGCACACACGTGACTTCTTGCGACGGCGTTGTATATCGGTTTGTTTTCAGATCCTGTGAGGACCTCATCAAAGTGGAATTCCGGAGGAGGGGTAAGCGTCGTTTTAGCATGCTGCGGCAAAAGTTTGATAACATTGGGAATGGACATGTCCCAAGCGTCCTGTGCCGTCGTTGGGCGGATCCTACAAAAATGAGCACGTATGTACCGCGGACCAATACCAACAGAAGCGCACCGAATAGAAACTAGAACCTTGTCTTCCTTGCCGTATTCGGGAGTGGGCAAGTGACTTTCATCAATGTCCCCCGAAACGTCTCCAGGCTCGAGCGTCTCAAAATCGACGAGCGCGTCTTCTGGGTCGACCCGGCTCACATCCATGGACATGTCTCCCGGGCCCATGAATAATGCTGGCGCGGGACTTGCGCATCTCGGGGTGGAAGGTGTCTTGGGGCGTGGCCCATCGTTGGATTTCGTCGGTGTCCCTTGAACGGGTGCGAGAGATGTGTGCACGGGAGCTTTGGTAGTTCGAACCCGAGACTCGGTCGAGAGGGCTGCCTTGTATTTTTTAGAAGTGTTGAAGATGGAGGGCGTGGCAAGGTCGCCGCCAGAGGCGGCAGAGAGGGGTCGCTTAGGCGTGAACGGGGTGAAGCGGGCTAGTTTGGATGTGGAGGGCGTGCTTATGGTCATGGTGGTAGATTCACTGTTGGTACCGCAATGGTTATTACTGGTCCTTGTTCTTGCTTTCGTGTTTGTCTTTGTCTCTGACTTTGTGGTGGTCGTGGTTGTGGTGGCCGTGTGCGTCGTTGGAGATGGCCTTCTCGTCGTCGTCGCTGTCGAAGGCGTTCGAGGTGCTGGTGAACTGCCAGGTTTGATCAACCCTGGGAAATTGGCCAAGACGCGTGGGGGACTCGGCGACGCGTCGTGATCACGTGCTTCGGAATCATTTTTCAACTTCAACTTGGGGTTCGGGGAGGATTTGGGTCTCTTGTTCGAAGCCATTGCGGTGGGTGCGCTGCCTGTGCGGTGTGATTCCCGGAGGGCAGGGACGGAAAGGCGTGATAGTGTGCAAAACTTCTCTATGCGAGCTGCCCCGGCTCAGGTCAACCGAGTACGTCAATTCAATCGCAGCGGACTCCACCAGCCTGTTTGAAGCACTAACCAATGACTACATAATACTTGTTTGTTATTACTCTGGAAGACGCTACTTACTCATGGTACATGTCTTATTTTCAAGGCTCAGTTCTCGCCGCCTCACGCATAATTCCTGTCGATCAAGGCGACCGATGGGCCGTTGACTAAAAAAAAACATTGACAAGATGTTACCTCATTGTGGGGTATGGCTATACTAACGTTACACAGGACTCATCAGGTATTATAGGTTCATCAACTCGTGACAGTAACACTTCCAGGATCGCAGGAACTCTGTGGCATTATAATACAATCATGACTTTGTTAGTTAATTGTATCTACAATGTTTGCAAAGGTCTTGTAGTGTAGCGGTTATCACTTGGGATTCTGATGCTATCTTCCCAAAACCCAGGTTCGAGTCCTGGCATGACCTCACTTTTTTTTCGTATTCCCGCTGCTCCTGTACGATCGAGTCATCCATCGGCGATCGCCATCTCGCCATCTTTTCTAGGACTTTTCACGCAATCTCAATGCCTGCTGCGCTTCGATGGACCCCAGAGAGTCCAAACCGGGAGACCCTGCTCAACGCCGTCGTCACCACCGCCCAATCCAACCGTCCCGTCGGCTCACCCGACGTCTCCTTCATCTACACCTCCGGTGGCCGGGTGCACGGTTCGAGCACAGACGAGGTCGTCTCGGAAACGACCCCGCTCTTCAACCTCGTCGCGCTCGTGGCGTGGCGTGGCGTGGCGCCATCGAACAAGCGGTGCCCAAAGACGACCGCGTGAACGGGATCGTGATTCGGCCTGCGTTTCTGTACAGCAAGAGTGCCTCCGTGTTTGCTGCGGTGTTCGGGGCAGCCGAGATGGGCCGCTAGCTTGAGTGGTACGGGAAACACGGAGGACGGTTTTCGCTTATTCAGGCAGACGATCGCGGTCGAGAAGGCGCCCATCCTCAGTGAGCTTGCGATAGATGCTAGCAAAGAGACCAGAGAGCCAGTCGAGGACTTCTTTCAGAAGTTGATCCAGATCTCGGGCGCTCAGGGACCACATGGGTGGATCGAGCCTACGAATCGTGCGCTGTGATTTGTTTGGTACTGATGGTTGTTTGATCCGGTGAACAGTATTCGAGGAGGCGCTGGCGACCACGGTTCTCGTTCGTCGCCCTTACCGTGCCAACTCCCTCTTGGGTTGGCAGCAAGAGAACCAGGGTTGACGGACGAGCTGCCCCTGTACTATGCTGTTTGGAAAGCCTCCTGCAGCGACCAGCCAAAAGGAGAAGCTCTTCACAGCAACGCACTGATCAGAGGATGTCTACAGCGCGAGTACGTCAGTGCAACGGGATCATTCCAAGTAACAGTGTACAGTAGATGTAAAGCAAACCAGCGCTTGATCCGGCAAAGTAATGGCATCAAACCAGGACCCGTCTATCCAGCGTGTGCCTACCGACGTCCGTCGATCTGGTCGAGGGGCAGGCACCATGCTGAGGCACTGGACGGCCTCGAGATGGGAAACGGCGCGGCAAACGTGGAAGGTACTCCTTGCTGCCTCATCTGGATCAACCCTTCTCAAGCCAAAAATTCAGTCTCGGGCGACTCGGATGATGCTCAGACCCGAATTCCATGAATCCAGGAGGTGTATTCAACAGGCAAGTTGCAGCAACACCAAGGGCTCGGGTTACTACGCGCCACTGGCACCCACTGGCACCTTGTTTGCTCAACACTGATCAACTCCTTCAGATCCTTGGTGGCCGACGAGCTTTCAAAGCACTTGCTTGACTGCTCGTGGATACGGGTTCGAGGATGGCGTCGCGAACAGGGCTAATCCGAACTAGTTTGCCCCTTTTTTACGTGAGCTGGCAACGAATCCCAGACAACATGTTGAATAACGCTCGCTGGACACGGCGTGAACAACACTTCGTCATGGTAATCGTACAACAGGTTCGAGCATCGTGCCCAAGCATCGACAACCTTCACTTAACTCGAACTGACAGTTGGTCGTCCACTTTCTTTCTCTTTTTTGCACCTCGCTAACCTCGGGGCCAGCAACGTAAAACTCCTGCAAATACCAAGAGTTACTTAATAGACAAGTTCGGATAAACGACCATATTGAACATTCCGGAGACAATAACGTGGCCTCGTGGAAAGTTATAGCTCTGTACAATCAGGCCTCTACCGCAATTCGCGAGCGAGTACGAGATTCATCTAGGTAACTCGGCTCAACAAGTGCGGCTGTGAATTTGAATGCATTGAGTTTCTTCCATTCCTCAGAAGCTGATCGCACCGAAACACGGGACCTTGATATGCTG
Organism: Xerocomellus intermedius; assembly: GCA_038090955.1. Classification (NCBI taxonomy): domain Eukaryota; kingdom Fungi; phylum Basidiomycota; class Agaricomycetes; order Boletales; family Boletaceae; genus Xerocomellus; species Xerocomellus intermedius. The sequence goes on from JBBPNP010000160.1 coordinate 29,260, forward strand.
TTTTGGGCTAGTCCTCTGTTACCCTGATCTGAAAAGGTGTAATTCAGGGTGAACGTCGGTCCAAGTCCAAAGAATGCACGGCATCGATCAGTTGTAGTGCTTTATTTGCTGCATGGGTGGGTATAAATACAAGGCATAGTCTAGGTCGGTGCGAATCCGCTGAACAGTCCCTCGAACAAGATCACTGTTTATCTCGTTATATCCTCCTCCAATGGGCACTCCTGTATGTTCTGTTATTATAGAATTTTCATTCCGATGACACCTATCCTAGTACTGGCCTGCTATCTGGAAGCGTTTAGCCTCTGAAATCATCATCGAGCAAGGCTTGGAGGAGCGCATGCAGAAGAGCGCTGGTACCCTTTCAATGCTGAGTGCCGAGAACACTATCGTATGTCTTTGCTATCATCGAACCTTTACCTCTTTGCTGACACCGATTGCAGGTATATTGGGGCTTCATCCCTTGGGGCGGCCACGCCTCCGATATTCTCAAGGAGCAAACATCGGAAGACTCGGAAGCCCAGATGAATGCCAGTAGTGAAGTCGTCCTCTCCCAACGAGCACTTGAATAAAGCGTGTATCGTGTCATCCGAGCTGTCTCCGAGTCTGATGGTTCCCGTAGTCTCGTACCCGTGTAATATTGTCAATCTTGTAACTGCGAGTAGCTCCGGCCAAGGTGCAACAGTGAAGAATCATTTACCAGAAAGCAGAGTGGGCTTAGTCAGCATGAAGTCATCCGACCTTTTCAACACTCCTTAGAAGAGTGGAAACGACTCTCTTCCTACCTAAGGGGCAGCCTACGGGAGACTATCGACACTCAGGCTGTCACATCTACGTCCAGAACCTTCGAGTCCGGCGCGGTCAACGTTCAATGTTCAGCTGAGCGTAATTGACTATGGCACCGACAACTCTCTGTGTCTGTACAGCTTCGGAAACCAATTGTGCGCAACTTGGGCCGAAATTCGGCTTGTTTTGATACATACGTTCTTCAGCTGAATCCGATTACGAGTGTCACATTGTAAGTGGGTGTTTTGAATGTTCTGATTCAATGCACATTTCTCCCAGGCGAGTGACTAGTCTGGCGAACTGCCTTGGTCCGCGTCTCGGAGGGCCTCAGGGCCACCAAAACATTCACTGGACTCGCAGTGCTAGGGTAAGATCGTCCTTCGGCCACTTTTCTCATGTTCGTGCAACTTTCTGCTCGCCAGTCAATACTCAGGCTTGGGGTCAACCTCACATTGGTATAAGGTTATCAAGCTTTACTCGGCCGCCGTTGACAGCCTATTTCTGGTAAGATCAAGCATGTGATCCTGTTTGGGTAACTCGGTTCAACAGGTGCGCCACATACCTTGATTGCTCCATTGATCCCCTTTTTCTCCCTGCGGTATTAGAAATGCTTTTCACTGATTTACGTCTAGAATTTTGCCATCGTCAGACTCTGAATGGAACAGATCAAAGTTGTTTACCTGTCTCTGAATCTGCACACCATAAATCAATGATATATCGAATGCACGTAGAATTCGGCCTCGAAATATGTTGGTATACTATGTAGACCGATTGCACTAGCTAAAGGTAGGCTAAGGTGAATGTTTGCGTCGCAATTATACTAAGGCCTTACTGAAAACGGAGTTCGTTGGTCAACTTGTTCATGCCCGAGATCGACAAAAGGCTTCTATGTTATCACGCATAAATGTCTGCAGGCAGGTCGTGCAAAGCCAGTGTCCCGGTTTCCAAGCCCTGTATGCTTTTGAGCGGAGGTCAAAGACTTGGGCAATAAGTTGAGAATAAGGTGTGCGACGGCAGATCTCTCCCAGGGCATCCGCATCGGTATACGAGTTCCACCAAGGAAGATCTAGGAATTTGAAAAAACCTGAAGGCGGAACTATCCCTCGTAAGTAAGACCAGTCTGAGGTCAACACGTCAGCCAATTCATCCCATGCTCGTAAAAGAGGCACGAACTTGATTTGCTCCACAAGGCTTCAGACGGTGTTCGTGCGCATTGTTGGCCTACTTGAGCTGTACTGAGCCGTGTCGAGATCAAGTCACGAAAACATACATTTCAGCGTGTTCAGAACACACTCATTCGGGGATATCAGGATCCCATCTCTTGACTGCTTGGGCGACCTCGCCGCGTTGAAAACGTCACAAAACTGTTCATAGGACGTACATAGCGCAGGAACGAGTTTCCGGTCCACGCTCGTCAATTTACCTTGGAAGGCTTGTAACGTCGTGCTGGGACCTGACCAAACGAGATACGCTTCCAAGGAGCTATAGTCTTCGTTTTCCGCTCAAATCGAGTATCAGGAGCGGGTCAATAAATAGTCACTGACTTTTTCGCGGAAAAAATTCGGCCCGGACGGTCCAAGTCGCCAAGTCCACCATAAACCTCCATGCCTCCAAAAGTGGCACCATCTGTGAAGGTGTGAAGCTTTGCAGAAACTTGGCCTGCGCCCGGCCGAGATCCGTTCGGATCTCCGAGAGACGCTTGGATTTGCTTTTTCCAACGCGATTCGCAGGTGCGGGGCGACCGTACAACGCGCAGACGAACCACACTCTGTACAACGCCGTTTGGAAGCGCTCAGACTCGTGCGGTGTGAGCCGACTCGAGGACGATCGAGGATCCTTTTTCCTGTAATATATGACATGAGTGGCAGAGAACGGCGTGCAGACTCACAGAAAAGCGATCACCTCCAGCTATATAGCGATTCAAGCTCTCGAACGACGTCGTGGTTGGTGGTAAGCATGTGGGCTTCTCGCATTGTGACAATGGAGCAAAGGTCGTTCGGTTGGAAATCTTCTTCTCTGGGGAGTTTGGTTACCGGCAGTGGAGCAAGCCAGCCACGCCAATAGGAATCGACGTCCATCACGAGCTTGAGGAGCCGCATGGCCGATGAGGTGGTGGGACCCAGACGGTTAGACACGACAGCACCAAGGACGGAAGCACGGCGGCTATTGAAGACATTGTATACGAATTTCGAGGATAAGACAAAGGACTGTAGGCTGTGGATGTCGGAGAGCGTAGTGAGAACGAGATCTGTCAGGTCTGTGTCAAAAGGAAAGCTGACAGGGATGGAACAATGTTGCATCGGGATCGAATGGAAAGTCACGAAGCTTCAGTGAGACTCCTCTCAAAGTCCGAGGTTCAAGCAAAAGTGTTCATCATGGGGGGGAAAATCGCAAGTTGTACTACAATAGGCCTTGCTGTCGTCGCTGTTCACGGTGAATGGGAGGTGCGCCGAGCGTTTCCCATGGCCACCTCCACCGTAAAATGGAGTGTGCAGGCTACCCGGGACTCGGAACTGTTGCAACGAGACAAGGGATGTGTTCCCCACCATTGATCTACAGCACATGCCCAAGATCTCTGCGCCGTTCAGATCGTCGACGAGAAAGCCGCAGATGCTATCTCAGATAGCCTGGGACACTTGGTAGGTCTGTTCAACGCGACCATCAACGCCTGCTACGCCTCAATGAATCACAACGAGACTGAGAGACCCTGCTCGCAGCTCAACGCCGTCGCCACCACCCGCCCAATCTACCCGTCCCATGGCTCACCCAACGTCTCATTCAATACGTCCAAAGCGATCGGGAAGGCACCCATCCTCGGTGGGCTTGCGATGGATGCTAACAACGAGACTGCAGAGCCAGTCGAGGACTTCCTTCAGAAGCTGATCTAGGTCTCGGACGCCAAGGATCGAGCCTACGAATCGTGCCGTTGATGTTTGTTGGTGGGGTTTGTTTGGTACTGATGCGTACGCTTCTCGTTTGCTGCCAAGTTCCGACGTTGAAACTTGGGGCCAGGAGCTCTTCATAGAAATTTGGCACTGATTGGCTGTCTACAGCGCGAGTACGTCAGTGCAACGGAATCATTCCAAGCAACTTGGCAACAGTGTACAGTAGATATAAAGCAAACCAGCGCTTGATCCCGCAAAGAAATGGTATCAAACCAGGACCCGTCTTATTCCAGGCTAGCCTACCCCCTCTTCTCCTTGCGCTAGCAATGAACCCCAGACAACGTGTTAAATGACGTTCACTGGTCCCGGCCGGGCACGTCGTGGACAGCACTCCGTCGTTGTGATCGTACAACAGGTTCGAGCGTCGTGCCCCAGTATCGACAACCCTCACTCGAGCTGATAGTTGGTTGTCCGCTTTCCTTTCTTTCTCTTTTTCGCATCTCTCTAACCTCGCCAGCAACGTAAAGCCCCTGCGAATACCAGGAGGTACTCAATAGACAAATTTGGATAAACGACCATGTCGGATTTTCCGGAGGCAATAACCCGCGGCCTCGTGGAAAGCGGTCGCTCGGTACAATCAGGCCTCTAATGCGAGCGAATACGAGATTCATCTAGGTAACTCAGCTCAACAAGTGCGACTGCGAATTGGAATGACTTCACTGCTCCACAGTGGCACTTTGTCTCCCTTGGGTCGCGTCTTTAACATTACGTCCAGTGTTGTTTTTCCACCGCGTTTTAGGGACCCGGAACTTATCGTTGATCAGAAACTGATGAGTCGGTTAACTAATTTTACGTCGATTGTGCCAGGAATTCAAATTCTCACTGCACGGCGTCCCATGTTCGGACGTGAACCGAACATGGCCACCGGTGGTGACCGACGGGCTAACTTAGCCTGTCAAGCAGCTAACTCGGAGATCGTCTCCAGGTTGATTACGTCTAAGGGAACTGAATAGCACTGCAGTGTCATTGCGGATTGTATTCCCTCTCCTCCACATGACCTTCGCCCCAAAATTTCGCCTCCAATTCAACAATAATGAGGGGTCGTAGGTCATCTTATTACTCACCCACTTGCGTGATCGGGACATTTTGTCTAGCTTCTCCACATACTTAGGGTCCTTGCAACGTGCGTCGAGTTTCTTCCATTCCTCAGAAGCTGATCGCATACCGAAACACGGTACCTTGATGTGCTGTTTAGGGCTAGTCCTCTGTTACCCTGATCTGAAAAGGTGTAATTCAGGGTGAAGGTAGTACGGAACAAACACCTTTTGAGACATGGGATGTGCTTTATTTGCCCCATGGGTAGGTATATACAGGGCCCCAGTCGGTACGAATCCAACAGTCCCTCGAACAAGATCACTGTATATCTTGCTATATCCACCTCCAATGACTCGTTCTGAAGCCCGTCTTGTGCGTCTCTGTTAAAAGCCTATAGAATCTTCATTCCGATGACACCCATCCCAGAACTGGGAAGCTGTCGGTCCCTGGCCGTTTTCAGCCTCTGAAATTCTCAACGAGCAAGGTTTTGAGGAGCACATCCAGAAGAGCGCCCGTGCCGAGAACACTAATGTTGGTCTCTACTACCATCGAACCTTCACTTCTTTGATGACACCAATTGCAGGTGGGTTGGGGTATTCCCACCTGGTGGGGGGGTGCCTCCGAAATTCTCCATGAGCAAACATTGGAGGAAGGCCAGTAGTGACGTGCTCTCTTACTGAGCACAATAAAGCGTGTATCGTGTCGTCGCGGCTCTCTGATAGCTCCCGTAGCCTCGTATCCATGTGGTCATGTCAGTCTTGTAACTGAGTAGTCGCATCTTGGCTCCGGCCAGAGACGAATCGTTTACCAGTCTCCAGAAAGCAACTTCTAACGAGACGCGCGCGCCGCGCGGACCGACTCAGGTCGAGACCCAAACGGGCTTAGTCAGCAGGAAGCCGTCGTAAGCGAACCGAGTCGGTGGCATCAAGTCCGGAGCGTTCAACGTTGACCTGAGCCTGCGTAATTGGTCATGGCGTCTGTGGCACTGTTGCTACAAGCCTACAACTCTCTGTGTATGCACAGCTCCGCAAACCAATTGTGTGCAAAGGCCGGAAGGCCAGCTTTTAATTCATACGTTCGTCGATCAGTCTCAGAAATCCGGTTGCGAGCGCGTCTCATTGTAAGCGGGTGTTCTGAATGCTCATTTCTACCAGGCGAGTCACTATGCTGATAGTACGAAATGATGGGACGATTGACTTTCCTTGAAAGCAGCGACTATTCGCTACCTACCGATGGGCCATGCTAGGAGGCTGGTTTTGGGTCATGCACAATCGTAGAGCACAAATTTGATCACGGTGCCTGGCTTACAACTCCAAATCAGGTGAGCTGCGAACGCCGCATTATTGCAAGCCCATACAAAATGATTCAGGGACAAGCTCGCTAGAACGTAACTATTCGGTTTACCTCAAAGCCGCTGCTCGCCTCGGCAAAAATTCTGTTCTATTCGTGCCCAGGCGCGGAGACAGTGATAACCGGAAGCGAGTTTGAACCGTGCTGTGTAAGTCGTTTTCCAGGGTACGAAGCCTGCACCCCCCCTAGCCTCAGGCCACCAAAAACATTCACTGGAGTGCAGGCATGCGGTGTAAGATCGTCTTTCAGTCACTTTTCTCGTGTTCGTGCAGCTTTCTTCTCGCCAGTCAATACTCGGGCTTGAAGTCAACTAGACATTGGCATAATCGTCTTATCAAGCTTTGCTCAGCCGCCGTTGACGGTCTGTTTCTGGTACAATCAATAGTGATTTAGTTTGGGTAACTCGGTTCAACGGGTGCACCAGTATGAGATAAAGCATGGCGGCTTTGCCGTCAACTTATTACTTGACCAGGGCCTTTTTTTACATTCGATCAGTGCGATCGAACCACGCGTGCGTTGCGTTTCTTCTACTTACTCAAAGAATCTGATTGCGTTATGTGACATGGGATTCTAGAAGAGGATTTCTATTCGACTTTGAACGGAACAAATATATTGACAGCTCCTGTTATGGAAAGATACTAACGCTTTGCGTAACATGTTTTGATCCAACAAATCGAGAGTCAACATTGGTTCGAGGTCTCACCGTGGTAATGTTTATCTTTTGATTTGCGAAAGGATATAAAAACGGACTCTTTGTCTATTCGAATCTAACAGTCCTCTACCAACAGTACTGTCTTTTTCTTGCCACATCCACACACAATGCTTACCTCTGCGGATCCCATTGTATGTCACTGCTATCGTGGAAGCTTGCGTTGATGACATCCATTTTAGACATGGATGACTAGTGACTTCAACTGGAGTCGTCAAGCCGTTGATATTGTCAATGAGCAAGTCCTGGAGGAGCACATCCCGAAGAATACCTTTGCCAATCCTCTCGTATGTTTCTTCTCTTGCAGATGTTCAAGGTTCCCTCTGATGACGTTCATTTCAGCCGCTCTGGGATCTTCCTTGGCGAGCCAGCGCTGCCGAAATTGCTAAAGACCAAGCTTTGGAGGAGTGCACCCAGAAGAGTGCTCCTGCCGATCCTCTTGTACGTCTGCTCTCCCACGGATATTCCCCTCTAATGACACCTATTTTACCCACTGTGGGATCTCCCTTGGAAGCAGGACGCCTCCACAATTATCGAAGAACAAGCCCTGGAGGAGTAGAGGATTGCGGGTACCCAAATTCTCTGCTACTGAGCGCAATGAAGGGAATATTTTGTCATTGTTGTCTATGATAACGCCTGTATGCCTTGTAACCTCGTAGCTATACTGATTCTGTAGGTGTATTTGTGCCTTGACAAGCTTGTACAGTGTCAATCAAAGTCGTTTACCTATCCGGATCGACACTAAATCAATGACGTAGAATTCGGTCTCGAAATAAATATGTGGTATACCAGTAGCAAAAAGTAGGTTAAGGTGAATGTTTGCGTCGCATTTATACTACGTACAACCTTGCTGGCAAACGGTGTTTCATCGGGGACCGGGTCAACCTGCTCATGGTATTAGCTAGTATACTGGTACAGTGCCAAGGTCTATGGTATCGAATACTACGCAATATTTCATCTCCGAGTATGTACCGAAGACACGGTCCTCCATATTGCAACAATCTACGAAAGCCTTCCAATGGTCTAGTCTTATGATACAGTGATCTATGCATGAATCCGACGTGCAATGTAAAAATCCATTCCAAAGGGAAAACGAAAGGAGAAAAATACTTGATGAGCAGTTTGTGACGAATGCAATGATAAAAGGGCCGATCCAGTAGAAAAAAGCAAGGCGAAAAGAAAGGAAGACTGAACGCGGGATTCAACCTCTAAAGTGTCTCCAGATATCGGCACGCACGATCAAGCTGTGCCGAAGTTTCCTTTACCTACGCACCCACATCAGCACCACGCACACGCACGCGAGAAAATGAAAAACGCAGCGGGGATCCTCATCCCAAAAATGACTCACATGTACACGCGAAAACGGTTCAAAGTGATGTCCAAGAACGTCCCAAACCGGAATAGGCCCTCCAACTAAGGCTTCCCAAGGTCCGACGATCTGCCCTACTTGACCACGTTCACGGAACCACGCAGGAACGTCCTCCACACCATCGGGGCAGAACCCTCCGGTACAGCGCAAAAAAGCAACAGAGACCTCCTGAGCCGCATCTCGTGTTCTGGGTACGTACTTGTCCAAAAGTGCCGTACTCTGTTTGAACTGGCGCATGACCAGCGCGGTCATCGAAGAATCGACGGTACGTTCCTGGTCTCGGAGGAGACGATCGATGATGGCGTCGGACAACAAGGGCGGTGCCGATGGTGAAGGTGAATCGATCAAAACGACACCTTTCACCTTGACACCGCGAGAGGTGAGAATCCGGGCAATTTCAAAGGCGACGACGCCTCCAAACGACCAGCCTACGGAAGAATGCGGTGCGTCAGACAACATGCCCCATGGATTTCAACGAAAAAAAAAAACAAGTACCTCCGAGCATCAAGGCGGCATCGTTGGCATGTTGCTCGATCGTTTGCGCGTACGCCTGAGCCATCTCCTCGAGGGTTTCCCACGGCTCGTCACAAAAGAAACGAGGATTGCTGAGCGCCCACACGTCGCGGTCCAAAGGCAAGAGACGCTCGTAATGACTGACAAGGCCACTTCCATCATGTACGAGGTAAAGTGGCGTGTGCAGGCTACCCGGGCACTGTTGCAACGAGACAAGAGCGACATCGTCCGAGTCGGACGGGTGGGGGTGACAGACCGGGGATTCCCCACCATAGATCTTGACGTCCGCGATCTCTGCGTCGTTCAGATCGTCCACGAGAAAGTCGCAAAGCGCTGAGAGCGTGGGACACTTGGTAAAGATGTTGTGCGGGATAGGTCTGTTCAACGCGACCCTCAACGCCTGTTGCGCCTCAATGGACCCCAACGAGTCCAAACCGAGGGATCCAAGATCAGCATCGTCTTTGATCTCCTCGCTATCCGTGATCCCTAGCACCTCAGCCATGATCCCACGAATGCGCTCCCCGTCCACAACTGAAAGACGTTTCTCGAACACGTCACCGCTCTCCGAGACCAACGTTTGCGGTGACGCCGGCCCACTGCAACTCGTATAGAATTCCTCCGCGTCGCCGGCCTCCATCTTGTCGGTTCCAAGACCAGCGCCGAACAAGGTACTGAGCGTGTTGGAACGCGAACGGCCAAAGATGACGCTACGAGGAGACGAGGGTGTGATGATCGAATTAGAATTAGTGCGCGTGCGACTTCGGATCCCTCCTGGATCTGCTGCAATGGCCAGGCCGCGATGAAGGCTCGTCAACCGGACCTTACGGAACTGTGCGCCCCGAAGCCGCGCAACGACGACCGGTGGATCGCATTCCTGAACAGCGAAGATATCTGCAGTGACAAAGTCGCGGGAAGAAATCCAGTTGTTGGTGCAATAGACGGTGTAAGGCTGTTTGTCGTCGACCAGATCACGTAGCACTTTGAGTAGCCCGACACCGCTGCATATATATGCGTCTGAGACATCGCCTCGCAAATTGACCATGAAACCTGCGACATGAAGCATCGTATCGAGAAAGACGGGTTGTACACCCAAAGAACTCGACAGGGCAATACGAGCGACGCCAGAGGCACCGTCTCCACTGACGGTGAGCGATTGAATGGTATGATAGTTCTTGGCGTACTCCACGACCCGAGGGAAGACTACCTCGTATGCAGCATGCGTACTAAACACCTCTGGTGTTTCTTCCTGGCACGTGAGAAACCCCGCAAGCCGAGCGATGCCAGGGAGTCCGAGAGCGAGATTCGAAGTCGTCTCTCGAACAGAAGAAAAACGCAAATCTCCATGGACGTGGACGTGTTCTTCTCGTGAGCACTCCAACCTAGAAGTGATGCTGAACGAACCCGTGCCGTCCTCGTGGACGGTAACGTGTGTGCGAATGATCAGACGGATCTCCCGGCGAAGCACGAGGGGACGGGAAAACTCCACAGCGCGTAAAACGGGCATGCACCTTCCGAAATCCAATTCCATATAGCGCTGCGTAATGACTGCGCCAGCGAGAGCCTGTTCCAGGTACACAGACGCAGGGCACAGCGCATAACCACCAACTTCGTGCCCTTCCATATAGCCCGCTAAACAGCCGATAGGCGTTTCAAAGATCGCCGCATTGCCATTGTGTCGAGATGGGTATTGAGACCAGGAGGTCAACATCGGGTGGTCGGGAATTTGACGATGGAGCGTCGTCTCTGACGTAGCGTGAAGCGCACGATTGCTATAAGGCACCCAGAACTTCTGCGAGTCGAACGGGTACGATGGCAAATCGATGCATGAGCAAGCGGATCGTTCGTCAAAGACGCGTCGCCAATCCACAGGAACAGTGGCTCGGTAAAGTTGGGCCAAGCTGCCCGTCAGCGACTCCCATGGCGGCTTTTCTTTGAGTATTGATGGAAGACATAAGGTCTCCTGGGACGGCGACAAGGTCGCCTCAACCATAGGCAAACAGATTGCATGCGGCCCAACGTCAATCCATGCATCGATTTGGGAGGGGTCCAAATATTGTTCTAGTTCTCGTAGGCCCCGGGCAAACAGAACAGGCTGGCGACAGTGCTTTACAAAGTAGTCGGCTTGGAACGTGAAACCGTCACCCATGGGGACGACAGTCCCATATACATTGGATGCGACGGGGATGGAGGGAGGGTGGACCGGGAGTGTCGCGACATGATCTCTGAGATCGTCCAGAATTGGATCCATGGCGGAAGAATGGAAGCCGAGCGGAACCTGAAGAGCGACTGTCTTGCATCCGAAAGCAGACGTCAGATGGGTCGCCAAATTTCGTAATTCTTCGACGGGCCCAGAGACCACACAAGAAGACTCCGTGTTCACGCACGCGACCGTCACGTTCGAAAACGACGCATCAGTCGTCAAAATCTCCTGCACCTGCGCAGAAGAAAGGGTGATGGAAATCATCCCTGTCTTCCCAATGGCGCACGCCTGAGACATTAAACGAGCCCTTTTCGCCACGATGGAGAGCGCGGTCTCGATTGACAGGACGTCAGCTATCACCATTGCGGCATACTCTCCTAGACTGAAACCAGCACTTGGCGTAAGTCCACATGCAACAAAGGCAAGTCGATAACTCACCTTTGCCCGATGACGCCTGCAGGAACCACACCCCAGTGCTTCCATAGGGAAGCAAGAGCGAACTCTACAGCAAGTATAGCGCACTGATAAGCCTCGAACTCCTCGTCCGCCCCAAAGACGTAGTCAGAAGTCTCTGACGAGATAATGGGGAGGATGCCGGGATACCCAAGAGAAAGCAGGCAGCATTGACATCGATCAATGCAACTCCTGAAGACCGACGACGTGGCGTAAAGGGAACTACCCATATTGAGATACTGACTTCCTTGTCCAGAGAAAACGAAGATCACCTGACCCCCGTGCCGCTCGACGCAAGTGACGGGCGTAGTGTCGAGAGCTCGAATAAGCTGATTCTTGTCCCTCGCAGTAACCGCCAATCGGAAAGGGTAGAGTTGGCGGCGAGCAGTAGCAGTGTAGGCAATGTCGCTGAAAGGTATGTCGTAGTTACGAGCGTCGCCAAGCCACTGCATATATCGCGACCGGAGGTTTTCGAGTGCTCTGGCCGATTTGGCTGAAATACCGAATACGAAAGGCGAAGCTCCGGGAGGATGATTGGGCTTGATATACTCCTCGAGTATCAGTGCTCCGTTCGAACCAGCTGCGCCAAAGTTGTTGAGCACAGCAACCCGAGGAGTGGACTCAGCGACCCATGGAACTGGAAGCGTATCGATGACCGTGTTGTCGACACCCATAGGAGCAATGAGAGGATGGAGTGTCTTCAAGGAGATCTGAGGCGGAATGACGTTATGTCGTAACATCAACAAAAGCTTGCAGAGTCCTACAGCCCCAGAAGCCGCCTCGAGGTGGCCGATATTGGCTTTTATCGACGTAACGTGAAGAGGGTTGTCCGGCGTTCGTCCCTGGGAAAGACCCGAGCGGATACTCGCAAGCTCGCAAGAGTCTCCTGCTTCGGTTCCAGTACCGTGGGCTTCGACAACGCTGATGCCAGTCGGACAAATACCAGAATTCTTGAGCAGTGTATTGAGGAGATCAGCCTGTGTAGGGCTGTGGGGGTGGGTGATCGACGGCGCCAGACCACTCTGATTAACTTCGATGCCTCGAATGATACCCATGACGTTGTCGTTCTCCGCCAAAGCGTCACTCAATCGCTTTAGGACGAACAAGCAACAACCCTCTCCTCTAGAATAACCGTCGGCGGCCGCATCGAAGCTTTTGCACTGACCCGAGGGACTCAAAAAGTGACCCCGTTCCAGACCAACGAACATCTGTATCACGCGTTACTCCGATGTACTAAATGACGCATAATGTACCTACGTTCGGACTGGTCATGATGTTGACGCCACCCGCGAGGGCGGCGTCACAATCTTTGACCATCAAAGCTCTGCACGCCTGATGGATGGCCATGATTGAAGACGAGCATGCAGTATCCACCACGACGGAAGGTCCACCAAACTGCATGGCATACGATATGCGGCCGCTCAAGAACGCCTTCAACGTGCCTTCAGAAAGCGTTAGTTCCACGCGTTCAGAAAGCGCCAAACGGAAGACGCACCGGTGCTATAGTGAATGTCAATGTTGTCGGCAAGATTTTCAGCATAGTCATGCGTCGCTGCTCCGATATAGCAGCCGAACGTGGCACGCCGAAAACAAGGTGTTGCATCAGGAACGTACCCCGCATTCTCGAGAGCTTCGTAAGCCGTGTGCAGCAGAACACGTTGCTGAGGATCCATGCTCCTCGCCTCTCGTGGGGAGATCTTGAAAAACTTGTGATCGAAATCGGCAAAATCAGTGATGAAATTGCCCGTTTCGACCTTTGTCTTGCAAGCAGATGATTCGACGTCGGCCGCAGTGTGCCAAGGAAGTTTGAAACGATCGTCCGGAATCTAGATAGATGCATCAGTCGTCCTAAAGGCATGTATCAGCGAAGCTAACCTTTGAAACGGTATTGATACCTGTTTCCAGTACCTCCCATAACTGAGCGGTGTTAGCGGCACCCGGTGTATGAGCTGCCATACCAATGATGGCGATAGGCTCTTGCTTCGCAGCGGTGGGAGCGGCTTCTCCACGTGTATCTGAAGTTGCGTCGATGCAACGCAACACGCATTCAGGCACGACTCTCTCCAGAGCCCGAAGAGTGCTTAATCCGGGACCGATATTGATAGCCAAAAGTCCCACGACGACTGGAACGACAGACGCCACTTTCTTTGCAACGAGATCCCAGTTCACAGGATAAACAAGCACCATGTCGACCACGAGGTCGACGAGTGAAGGGTAATCAGAGCTAGGCCGGGCTACATCTCCAGATATCGTTGATCTCAGAGGGCAGCGAAGATCTTGGTAATCCGGAAATCGGATGTTTCGCCTGTGAATATCTGCCAAAACCCGGTCTCGAGTATCTGGGAGATGCAGATTCGAGTGATAAAGCGCATCGACCGTTGTGGGATGTACAGTGCAATGCCGAGACACGAAGGTCGAAAACCTGACCAACAAGTCCGGTCGGCCTGAAACTGTCACGTTCCTCTCGTCAAGGACCGCCGTAACGCGAAGGGAGGGGACTCGACAATGCTAAAGCAATCAAATTAATGGGAGAAAGAGAAGATACGACTCCAAACTAACCTTTTGTTCAAATCGGGCGATGTGCTGTTCGATATCGGTTTTCGTCAACCCGAGGCACGCCACACTCCAAGGAAGGGTGGTATCCACAGGTTTCTCCTTGAGCGACTGCCTGGTAAATTGTAAGACACGCAGGGCGATCCAAAATACTAGGCGAAAGACTTCAACGGCGGTAGTGATGTAGGAAAGTGGGCTACGGGATGCAGCAACAACGCATGCAGGGAATATTCCAGACGATAGACCGAGGACTCCGACGGCGTGGTCGGTGTTGGCTTTGAGAAGATCAAAGAAAGAGCGAGAAGTGGTTTGAACGTAGGACTGGTAGCGTAGTATCTGTGCGAGGAAGAGAAAAATTCCAGAGATGATATGATTTTTAGCGTATTTAGGATCGGGTGTAAGCAAGCGACGAGGATCACCGAAATCAGACGGGCATATGCCACTCTGATCGAGTTCCTCTGGGGACAAAGCTGCGAGTTCTGAGAGGAAGACATCGAGGCACGAAGAAAGGAGGAGGGAACCTGTAGGAGAGTCCGCGTCGCGGCCTGCCTGGTCGGCCGCATGTCTCAAGCTCGTTCTTGTCGTTCCTTGACCTGCAAAAACCGGAAGTACGATCGTGCTAGGACCAGGGGTTGGCATCTCGCCCCGATGCGAACTGTCATAATATATCGATCAGCGATAAGTCTCATCAATGAATCACTACACACCTCGCGACGGTATCCGGTGCCAAGGCCCTCATAGTATGATGGGTGGGGGAGTCAGACTTGTGCTGGGTGAAGAACATGAGGGCCACTAAAATAGTGGACCCGCTGCCCGAGGAAAGCGAGTGACTTTCCACTTCTTGTCTCTTCTGCTACTTCGAATGGACGCTTAGTCCAGTCTCCTGCCGTTACATAACATCCAAAGATAAAGTTACTATTACACCTCGGCCTGAGCTTCCTCTGCAAACGTTCCTGACGGTCAGAAGTAACGCCCGTCTCACGCAAGCCACCTCCGTGGTGCAGCGGCAATGGCACATTCACATTTGGATACGAGGTCACCGTAGAGGGACATGACACGACATAACCGCGCGCCTAAATGATCCAACGTCCGACCGGGGAGCGATTCGGGTCGACCACCCCAGAGCAGACGGGCATAACAAACCATGCGCGAAACATTTTACTGATGGGCGCACGTCAACGATCTGTTGCGTTGATGGTTCCTGGGTCGAAGTCGCAGTGCACCCATCGGCATAAACATCAAAAATTTTCCAAGAAGGCCAGTCTACGGAATTCCTGGAAGTCTGATCGGCTTGCCAAAGTTTCCAACGTTCCACAGCGGCCTCCATGTGAGAACCTTGCAACCCAATCTACAAGAGTCGGGTACGCACCGTTTACGCATAAGCCCTGGCCCGTGGCCACCATATCTATTGGATTCATGAACCCGGTGGCGGATGTTCATCAAAGAGACTTCTGGTGCTCGTATCGCAGTGCCGTTCAACGTCAAACACACCGTCACCAGGTAGACATCAACCCGCAGGAAGAACTGGTAAAAGGACGATTCTTCCTTTCTTCGTAGATCGTTCTTCGAATCATTGAAAATGCTAGAAGACTGTCTCCAATTCTCGATTTTGCGAGGGCTAATGTCAGCGGAAATTCCCCAAACTCAACGTGACCCTGAACATCAGTCGCAGACCCAACATGCACACGGAGTCGAAGTTTTCACACTCTGCTTATGTAAGCCGCGCTAAGGACCGAGAAGCCCACAAAAAGGTCGTGCCAGCTATTTTCACTGTACGTCGCCACAAACGACGGACAAGACTACTAAGCGCTGAGCATTCGTAAGTACCAGCGAGGAGACCCAGTGCCGACCATGATGCCGACGACACCGCGATCAAACGAAGCTTACCTAGTAATAGGTTTCACGACGAGACATTCGACATTGGCCATCCTCTCCTTATACATGTTCCGGGACACCCGCAAAAGATACGTACCATGCTTCTAGAAGATGCTGCGCTCCCGATTGAAGCCAGTCTTGATGGAAACTTGATTTTCACCCATTCGAATCGGTACCATATTTTACTCAGCGGCTTCAACAAACGTAATCGGGGTCCCGGCAAGTTCGACAGGTCATGTTAACACTGCTCACCATGTGCGTCTATCGGGGATGCTGCCGCGATGATGATACATACCGCCCTCCTTGAGAATACAGCATTTTTAAAATCCATGGAACTTGACCTTGATATTGTAATCGTCTTCTAGACCACCATTCCAAATATTAATGACTGATGGATAAGCGTAGTAGAAAGGAAGGGAACTCAGGAGCCCCTTTTCACCCATTCGGCCGAATCGGTCGGAACATCTCGTCGCTAGCCGAACGAAGGTACCGCCGATCACGGGCCTCTCGTAAAGAAGACTAATCAGCCGGGCTGACGATGGAAAGCAGACGCAGTGCGTATACGCCCGTCGGGGATGGACGCCCTTGGAACAGAGGACGAAATTCGGTGGGCATCCGACCATGAACGTTCGAACACCCACCTATATCAACCACAAACCTCGCGATCGGGGATACGGGAGCAAAACTTTATCGGACATTAATGGAAGATTAATGCGCATCAGTGACTGATCAAAGGGTTGATAATCATGTCCATTGGAGGACTCTTCAGGGATTACCTTGGGTAAGTAATGAGCATCCATTAGAGTGACATCGTGGACGAAATTATATTTCGCTGGCATGATCAAGCAATCGGAGTAGAAACTTTTGGCTAGCATCCTTCATGTTGATATCAATGGTATGAAGAGGACCTGTGACAACAGGAGAGTCAAGAAAGAACCTACTTACCAAGGGGCCCCACAAACGAGATTCATGAATAGGCTCTCACAGGACTCGTGGATGTAGCACCTCAGAGCCTCATGAGGCTTAGACTTGGCGACTTCTTGGCACTGGCGAACTGTCGTCACCATCGTTGACCAGAAGGCTCTTGGGCAGCTAACTTGAACTTGTGGCCCGGGCCTGGGCAGCGCCGATTGGCAGGGATTTGCTAAACCATCGCCTAAGCTTACGAACACTATTCGGCTATCATGACTCGGCACACGGAACGGCATCGAGCCTGACTCCCCGTCTGTTCTTCGCCTCCCGCCGCCTGCGCAGACTCCGAGATGGAAAGATTGTAGAGGACAATATCCAGGTGCCTGCGGTTTCGGACCTTGCGGAAACACTAGCTAACGATTTCGACTACCAGCAGGTACTATTATTTGGGAATTTGTAATCCTCCACTCGGAAGCCGACAATGAGACTCGGTGAAAGCAATCTTTACCTGGTGAGCCTTTCTTCAATGTTTGGCATTCTCCACATCGAAATCTCTACTTTAATTGAGTTTGACATTGGAATATTTGTTTTGGATGTATACCAAGTTTTTGCCATTCTTTTATTCACGACTGAAACATGGTCTGACTCTTGCTTACTTGGACTTCCCCGCTGTCGCATGAAGCGCTCGCCAGATTTTACGAACATCATGACTGAATGCCCACTCGAACATCACGTCGATTTTTTCTCGCTGGGGAAGGAATCCGTTGGGGATTTTGGCTCTCGCCACGTTCAGCTCTCAGTCAGGGGCAAACGAGTTCTCGACTGTCTGCTCGTGCTCCTACCATCCTATCTCAAGTTTCAATCGACGTCTCGTGTCTCCCCGTTCCCACCTGCGCTCCTCTTTTCCATCTGCGATGCTCTCCAACTCGAGCTTGCTGACGGTTCCGCTAAGCGAAACGATACCGTTTTACCCTCGGTGTTGAGTAAGCTACGAGATTGGAGACTTCTCGACCCAGCCTATCGGTACAGTCCCGGCGGTGTCCACAAACTCGCTCGTGACTTGGCGGGGATTACAGACGAGGCTCCCGCTCCAACCATGTCTCACGGTCGTCTCAGGATGAAATGGGTTGGCTCAGATTCGCCAAGCGAGAGCCAAGACCGAGAATCATCTTCGTCAACACCCCCATCGCCATCGTCATCTCGGTCTGGCGTTCTTGATTCGGCGCAGGAGTGCGCGCACGCTCTTCTGGACCTGAACAAACGCCGTTCTGATGCTAGATATGACTCTTGCCAGACTGGCAGGCTAGGTACCCCGGATTCCGAGGACGCTAGTGCTGTCGTATCACCACGACACCATTCCGTGTCTGGGTTCCGTAGTGGTTGCTCGGCGTGCCGTCACATTCGGCTCTCCGGGCCTTCCACCCCTGCCAGCCCACAGATGGCATCCGTGCCGTTCAGCGATGTCAACCAGTTCGACATGAATGTCAATAGCGTCCCATCGCCCAGACATCTGAAGCCCAATGGCCATCACACCACGACCAAGAAGACAAACCGGGAAAAACACAAGTCTTTGCGGCATGTCTCTCGTGGTGCGCATGTCGATGAAAACGAACCCCCCCCTCCCAAACCAATGGGTGTCCAACAAGGCATCGGCATCTCGTTCCCGCATCAGCGTACACATTCCCCTCGTATATCGAACACCATTTTATCGCGGGAACCATTTTCCCCCGTCGCCGCTTCTGTCCAACGGCGCCTTGAGCCGATTCACCTTTTAAATCGTGACCGCGAGGGTGATAAGCACACGTCAAGTCACCGCGTCGCTTCTGTTGATCTTCGGTTGTCCATGCCCGACCCGAAACATGCTTCTCCAAACGATTTTCACCCGCATGCGCCGACGCGAGCCCAGAGTTTTTCGTATACGCCGATGAATTCACATGGGCTCGGAAGCGTCGGCGCTTGGGTCCCGAAACTGTCGTCGAACACAGTGGGGTCCCAATCGAGTAAGCGACTTCTATCATGGAGTCAAAGCCATCTTCATCGCCATCCTACGACGACGACGACTTCTGTGAAACCTACCGGTTCGTTGTCACCGCCTCCCGCGAAGGCGAGTCTTCCGAACCCATATCCGTCTGGTACTCGGTCACGGCCATTGAGTACCTCGATACCGCAAACAGTTCCGAGCGATATGAAACACCGCGATCGTCGCTCGGTATCCTCACAGAGTCACAAGCATACGCTGAGCGTCGGCGTTCTTCCCTCTTCACCTTTGATTCACGCACGGAAATGGCAGGTATAACGCATAGTGTACGACGTTTAATGGCCCCGCATTCGATAGTCGCTGGTTAATTTTGACCCCTGATCTTGTTTTTTCTTTCTTTCCTTCTCTATACGCACTTCGAGTTAGTCGTTTCGGTGTTTTCTCCTCCCTCCTCCCCGCCTCTTTTACGACATTGAGCACGAATTACGCTTTCGATGGCAGGACGCACTTCTTGTTGAACGACTCTCGATTCTCTGCATTCTTCACGACGCCGATCCGATGTCATGTTCATATTTTTGCACGATAGAGCCACCCACATGATCCATGTCCTCTCCCACCTGACCCCGTCCAAGTCTGCATGGCTGAAGACTTGTGCGATGTGACAATAGAGTCGTTTGGGTGACAAAGATGTTGGTTGACTGGTGAGTTTGGTCGACGTTTATCACTCTGATCTTGGAAATGGGGGACTCGAAAGGGCGCGCACGGACTGACCGGATGGCGCCACCGCCCTCTGCTCGGAATACTAGATCATGAAGAACTCGTATGATCGGCGTAAGCTCGGGCATCGCCGGACGCGGACGCTGTCACCGCTGAGTCGGAGTCAAACGTCGACACCTTGCCATTGATTCTGAGCTTGACAACCACTGTGTCGGTGGACGGCGTTTTCTTCAGCGTACTACCTGGCTTGCTTCCCTGGATAGATTCAAGAGTTTTCTTGAGGGTCATGGACTCATGGGTGAGTTCTGGCTCCACTGTGGATGCATGGTCAGTAGCTCGGATATTCAAACTTCTGCGACAGTATAGTAGTACAGTATTGCCGGGTGCGCATGCATTTCGAGTCACGTCAAAAGTAAGGAAGACGCTATTAGTACTGTCCAGGGCTGGGCAGTAAAGCTCTGTTTTGCATGGTTCTTACGCTGTCGATGCTGGCGTTTGACGAGTCGGAATCTCAACTCAGTTGTCCGCTCACGAACCGCCTCAGCAGCGCGAGACGAATTACGGTTACTATATCCCAACAGACGCGGTAAGTAGTACTCCTCGTACTTATGATCAGAACGACTGCCTTCTGATCTCGAAGCATGATGTCTGGCTTGGGGACACTGTGCAATACCAACAACCTTGCACAACGAGCCTCCGACCAGCATGCCAAACTGGTGGGCAACCAAGAAGTATAACATTGGACGCATCGAAAACCATCTACTTGGTACTATTCCCAACGTCTTCCGCTCAATGCTCAATCAATCAAGATAGGGTTACTACGTGCATATACATCAGAAGGGTTGCTGGGGGAACCACTACAAGCAAAGTGTTGTCAGCGATCACACGGTCGGAAGTCACAGAGAGCGACAGAAACGCAAGGTGTACATACTTGACTTTGGTTGCGACGAATTCATATTCACTGGTGAGTGATGAGTCAATGGATACACTCGCTGAACGGTTGTAAAAAAAGGTACGCACGACCCTGGGGCATCGACCCCGGGAAGCCACACCGTGACGAAGGGCTCAACGACTTGGTTTTCGACAACGGGTTCTATCTCGTCGACGCGGGTCAAGTAGAGGTCGACGCGGGTTGGGTCGTCGTTACTCTGAAGAAACTCGATGGTCACATTGGCATACTGTTCGCCTTCTGGTGGTGTCAATAATTCTAACGCAGAAATGTGGACGAGGAAAAGAGCAAGAGCACTATTGTATGGGCACGTCGGTGAGTGCCACGCTGATGAAGGAGACGGGGTGAGAATACCTGAGCTTGGCGAACATGACGAGGTATGCGAGACTGGAAGATTTTAGATGATCTCTGGAAGATGTGCTAGCAAGAGGACCTCCCAGGTTTATATCTGAGTCGGTTCTCCGCATTTCTTTCGGTTCGTAGTTGTTAGACCTTGCAACCAAGGTAAAACATGTCTTTGAACCGATGGGAAGTGCACATATAGTTCCAGGGTGGTTGCGCAAGGTAGGCGCGAAGTTCACGATTACAACACAGTTTTCACTTTGATCTACACTACGATGACTAAGTATAGCTTTACAGTGCGCGTCACTCTATACAGGCTGTCATGCCCAATGACATTTCAGTGCTCCGTTTCCTCCCAGGTCCTTCCAACGGTCTTGAACAAATCTGCCTCGGCAATCTGCTTGCCGCTCGTAAAGTACCCAGCCGCAATCTTGGCGTCGATCTCTACCCTCGAGTCGGGTGGAATGAGATGCTCTGCGACGAGAGGTGAGTATTCCACTCGGGCGTTGAGAGTGGGGATGATGCGACGTACCGGGGAGATCGTATCGGTTCAAGATAGAGATGCCGGATTGAACGATGGCGTTGTATTTCCTGTGTATTGTGTGGGCATATGCTCTCTAATTCGTCCGCTCCGAAGTGAACCTGGCTTACATATCGCTCATCGAGACCATGTTGTCGATCTTCTTGATACCAAGCCAATGCAATACATCAGGCATCAACGCTTGGAAACGCATATCCTTGACTCCGGCAATGAGTTCCGTAGACTTGAAGTACTTGTCTGCAGAGTCACCGCCGCGTTTACGGAGGTTGTATACGAGGTACCTGACAGATTCATTTTAGATGAGGGTCGCCTTGTGGGTCAAAAACCTACTTAGTGACTTCTCCAAGAGCTCGACCCTCCTTGCGGAAGTAAACAACGACGCCGACACCGCCGCGCTGAGCGCAACGGATACACTCTTCAATGGCGAAGGTGAGGTAGGGCTTGCATGTACAAATGTCGGATCCAAAGACATCAGATCCATTACCTGCCAGATGGACGAGACATTGTCAACGTGGTGTATATCACGTGACGGTGACATACATTCGTCATGCACGCGAAGAGTGAGTTCCTTGGACTCGTCTGCCATATATTCTGGGGGTCCGACTTTGCAAGGTCAGTGACTGCCATCGCACGTGTTTCGGAGACCCACATATGTAGACCGTCAAGTTCCCAATCGGGGGAAGAAAGACTTTGATGTCGGGACGAGTGATTAGTTCTGGATACATGCCACCAGTGTCCTCGAAGAGTGCTCGACGGAGCAAGGTTTCGGAACTTCCCGTAGTCAAGATAAGATAAGATAAACGGGAGACCACAACGTCGACTCACATGCCGAAACGTTCTGCGACCCCAGGCAGGTACCAAACAGGCTCGACCGCAGCCTTGCTTGTCGTAATCTCTACTCCGGGATCCGCATCGCTCACCGAGCCATCTGCATTTCTGAGGGGCCTCGTTTGCAAGACCACACGCCCGTCGATGTTGATCTCGCCCTTTCTCGCCGACTCGTCTAGCTCGCTCAACTTGATATGCGCCTTCGTCACTGCGATACTCGGACGAATGTCCAAGCCCAACTCGTCAATTTCTTTCTTGAAAACTTGAGGAACGAGATGTCCCCATGGGTCAAACGAGACGATCTTCTTGGGATCATACCAGGAAGGCTGAGGAGGAATCGGGACAGGAGGCTCAGTCTTTGAGTAATCGGGTTTGTGAGACGGGTTGAGTGTACCCATTGCGATAGCAAGAGCTCGATAGATCGAATAGGAACCCGAATGTGCGCCGAGGGCATTACGTTGTTTGATGGAAGTCGGGAGTCGAGAGCAGATGACAGGTCCGCGGACAGCAGGATCGGAGGCTCCCCATTGGAGCGGATAGGGCTTGATGCCATGCTGGTCGGGGTAGGCTATTGTGAAACGTCGTTAGTTCGATGTCATGTGCCAGGGGTTGTACGTGTTGTTACACAAACAAACACGATTTGATCCGGAGGCGGGGTAAATGACGTTGTCCGGCTACCAAACACACTCGGGTTGCACGGAGGTGCGGCACGGAACATGGATTCGTACACGTCATATGCTAGACCCAGAGGGGAGAACTCACTCGCTAGAACGACTCGGCCAGGGTAAAGGGATTTCTCGCGTTCCCTGTCTGTTAGTGGATGATCCGGGGGCGTGCTTGTGGGAGGGGTAGACGACGCGAGGTGGGGCCTCGTCAACGATGTCGATGGCGATAAGAGCAAGTTCGAGGACGACGGCGAACCTAGGCTTTCTGGACCGTTGCGTCCCAGGATGGGGATTCCATCTCCTCGTTGTGGGGATTGTGGTGAGGGCGGTGTGGCCAACGCATCGAGCTTCAGCACCATGTAAATGTGAATGCAGTGAGTGTTATGACATGAGACATCGGCGAAAAACGGTGGCGTTACCTTTGCCTGCAACGTTTGCTGGGAAACCTGGAGTGCATTGAGCTGCGCAAGGATCTGGACCAGAACGGCGTCGTTGGTGCCAGTGGACATGGGAGGAGAACAAGACGAGATGACGGTGGGAGGAAGATGGGCGATGCGTCGGATGCGGCTACGTGTTGCGTCTTATAGCCCAGCCACGGCGTTAACGACTCACTGACAGGAGCCGATGAATGACGTTCTTACAAGCCTAGG
Organism: Xerocomellus intermedius; assembly: GCA_038090955.1. NCBI lineage: Eukaryota > Fungi > Basidiomycota > Agaricomycetes > Boletales > Boletaceae > Xerocomellus > Xerocomellus intermedius. The sequence goes on from JBBPNP010000160.1 coordinate 52,627, forward strand.
CTTGCCTTTTCGGGATAAGCTCAGATTGGTCGTCTATCCATGGATTGTCAAAGAGAGCGGGTTAAATAGCAACACATAGGAGCATAGAACGCAGACTGAAATACAAAGACTAAACGAGTGGTAAATCGGTACGTGCCAAGAAAAGAAAGTCAGACAATCCATTGTGACTAATAAGGTTCCTCCTGGCTAAACAAAGACCTGGGGTCAAGCTCAGCAGACAGTTCTTCCCTCATCTCCTCGATAATGTCCATAAGCGGATCCTGTTGGTTAGAAGGACCGCTGTGCGGGGTCGCATTCCAGCCCCCGAACGACGCAGAGCGACGAAGGGCTTTTGACGTTTGCACTGGAACCGCGGAGGGAGGGTTCATCTGGCGATGTGAGGGAAGTGACTCCTTTCTCACTGGGATGATGGGGTTCACGGTGTGACCGGATACCTTCTCAGGGACCTCGCCTTCCTTGACCTTCCTGGGCCTGCCGAAATCCAGCAGCGCTGCAACCGGGGGGACGCGTCTGAGAGAACGAGCCGGGACGTGTTCAGGCAGCGGAATGGCATCGAGGGAGATTTGCTCAAAGGTGTGATCGCTAGGCCTTCGGGCAGGATGGCCGCGCGACGGTGCATTCGGAAAACCCTCCCATCTTGGCCGATCATGCCGCTCAGCAACGAGTGGCGCACCTGCCGTGGCCTTCTTGGTCAGAACCTTGCCCGCCACCTGAGAAAGTGTAGGGAACCCTGCCGGATTCGTGGGTGGAAGGAAGTAAGGTGTGTTCGCAAAACCGTGTTGCTCGGAGGGGCCGGCGCGGAGGTTCACTGCGGACATCATACGCCGGGGTTGGAGTTCCGGGGCGCCCGCTCGAACATAGGCATCGCGTACAACGTTGCGATAATGGCATTCTGGGTTGCCGAGTGACCGGAGGGAGTCCAGACGAGCGCACTCGATAGAGCAGAACCAGAACTCGTGGGATTCAACTGTCTTCCGACCACAGAAGCAGAATTCTGGGGGGCAGTCCATAGCGGGAGGAAGTGCAAGCAAAACCATGTTGTGGATGAGTAGAAGGGCGTAGGTCCAGCCTTCAGATCAAGAAGTAGATGAGTGTTCAAGAGCGATGCGAAAGTGTGATGGCGAAGCATCACACAGAAGGTCTATTTATCATACCCTCCATCACCCGCTTTGATGTTTTTTTCGAGTTTACTGTGGACGACGAGAGCGTTTTTGTTTTTGTTTTTGGAGAACAAAGCGAGTTGCTTACCATTAATGATGGATTGGGGCAGGTATAGATTGTAGGGTCCACAGACACTTCCAGAACAGGGATTGTGGACGAGATGGGCCCAAGCACCGCAACAATGGCCAAAGCTCTCGCAGTACTCGGGAAAGGGGTCAGAGAGAAGTGTCAAGCATAAACCGCCGAAAGTGAGCCTCGGCCATCACTTATGGTTTGAAATTCTTACCAGTGGCATGTTCATGGTAACGTTCACCAACCGTCTGATCCTGGTAATAAGACCGGGATCGTGTGGCCAGCTCAAGTCGGAGTTTTTCACTCCGATGTGTTGATCTATGGGTGAGAAGAATTAACGAGTGCCACGGGTGAGTATCGCATCATAACCCTTCAAACCGCCCGCCAATCGTTGGATTCTGTCAAGAAAAGAAACACCCCATAGATCCGGGTGGTATGTTTGACATTTTTTGTCCTTACGTCGATTGACGCATGTATCGAGGAACATAAGTTTATCTAAACGGGTTCCAACAGACCTTTGCGAATAGGTAAGTCATCACACTACTAGATAGTAATCTGCCGAGAGTCGCGTTCGCCGGGAACGTCACTGTCTTATGTCTAAACCGTCCATCATGATTAATGACTCACCTTGGTTGCGAAGGGGAGCTGGGAGACGATGCTCATGGATCACGTAAACATCATCCTAGCACTCGTAGACTCCCCTGATACCCTCAACGATTCTGGTGGATGTCGATGATGACATATCTGGATTTCAGGCCGGAAATTTCAAAGGTCCTTGGTTTCTTGGACTTCGTCCTAGAGGCCGGGATGCAATGAGATAATGGGTACAATACAAAGAATGAAAGATATCTTGACATGTTGATCCTTCCCAACGGTGGTCCCGGAACTATTTCATTGGTGACATCCGTGTTGATGGTCGTGGCGGGTCGAGCCAGGTTCAGGCCCAGTACCGAAGGGGACAAGTTCTATCCAGTCACTCCCAAATCTCGTGTGTGCCGCGACCCAAGGAGTAGGCAAAAAGATCCGAGCGCAAGGCTGCTAGCACGCGTAATGCAATGTGCATCTTTTCACTATTCGTAGGACCGACGTGCGTGATGAATGTGCGTGGCATCACACGCGCATCGGGAGAAAGGTCTGGGGGATAAGAGAAGTAGGCAACGTGACGGGGGCGAGTAATCATGCCGAGGGTGGATTGTGGGACGCTGGTGCGGAGATGACGGTTGTCAGGACCCGAGGCACATGCGAAGAAGAGCTGGAAGATGTTTGGTCGGTCGGTTGGCCGGAGTACAATTGCACTGTGCAGGTGCTCGCCCAGATTGACTTGTGAATGAGGAACAGAGATGATCGGTCAGATGAGACGACAAGACGGTGGAAAAGAAGATCCATCCACTCGACCACAGAAAGCACGGTAGAGAATCAGGAACATCCTCACAAATGCGAGAACGAAGAAACAGTTATTACGAGCACAAAATTCGTTTCTCTACACAATCTGTAAAGATTGTTAATGAAAAAGTAGGTATTCAGGCACCAGATAACGCTCTTGGCCTTGGACGAATCTCTCCGCCAGCTTTTACTCAAGTACGCTGTGGTGCGTCACAGTGGCAGTACCGGAAATAAGCGTTCGTCAGTGAATAACGATGTCGTCGAAGTGGGTGAGCCGGTCCCAACGTGACGTTCTACTTCTCCAACCCGCGTTGGTCATAACAGATCTAGATCGCAGACGGTCCTACTGCCACCGTCTGTCATGGAGGGAGCTGCTGCAAAAGTGAACAATTACGATGGAACAACTGGAGGGGAGACTGCGGACATCATACGACGGGGTTGGAGTTCCGGGGCGCTGCTCGAACATAGGCATCGCGCACAACGTTGCGATAGTGACAGTTGAATTCACCAGTGATCAGAGGGAGTCCAGGTCCACACAGGCACACTCAGTAGAGCAAAACCAGAACTCCGGGGGGCAGTCCATAGTGGCAGGAAGTGCGAGCAAAACCATGTTATGGATGAGTAGAATGGCGTAGGTCCAGCCTTAGGATTAAGAGCTAGACGGGTGTTCGGGAGTGATGCGAAAGTGTGATGGCGAAGCATCACACAGGCGACCTATTGATCATTCCCTCGACCACCCGCTTTGATGTTTTTTCGAGGTTGCTGTGGACCACGACAGCACTTTTTTTCTTGGAGAACAAAGCGATTTGCTCACCACCAGTGACGGATTTGAAGAGGTATAGATTATGGGGTCCACAGATGCTTCCATGGATCAAATGGGCCCAAAAAAAGTACGAGGACAATGGACAGTACCCCCACAGTGCTCACACATGGGGAAAGAATACGTAGAGGGAAGTGCCAGTGAATGCACCGTCAAAAGTTGAAATTTTGAGCCTCCGTCCTCAACGCCACGTCTACGGTCTGAAAAATTCCTGTCAGCGCCATGGTTTGTTCAGGGTAGCGTTCACCAACCGTCTGATGTTGGTAATAAAACCAGAACCGTGTGACGCGACAAGGTTGGGGCGTGATGCGCGGTGATCTATGAGTGAGAAGGGTTAGCGAGTTCCACAGAACCTGGGTCAGAATCGCATCATGACCCTCCGCGTGTTACGTCGCGCTTGATTTGGCTTCTCGTTTTTGCGGTATCTGGTGTAGCCCGTCAGTTGGTTGGCGGTTTAACTTTGGTAGCATTTCTCTAAAACCATACGAGATACCACCACGTCGTGAAGACCTTCTTGTAGAACCATAGCACCGACTCTGGGCGCTGATACTCGAGCTCTGGGAGTAGTAAGTAGTGGAGGTTTACAATCTGATCCCACCGGACCTGACGCACCCGATGCCCTTCCCTTTCCCCGACCAAAACTGCGAAGGTTCTGTGGTTCTTCTTGGTAAATGGATAGGTGATATTCAACGGTCGAGCGGCTGTAACGAGAAGTGGTGATGACAGCGTGAGCGCCACCGGAAAGAAGACCTTTGAGGATTTCGTCACCAATCGAGCCTTTCCCGACACCTGTGAGTTGGTTTGAACTTTACCCTTCCAATCCTAATACAGTAGAAGTCCTCATAACGCATACCTACCAAACCGCATAATTCCTCATAACGTATACATTTTTGGAATTCCCAGGTTGGTTTGCAGGCAAAATGGATAACTTCCTCGTAAGGCATAACACATAG
>JBBPNP010000161.1:0-56639 GCA_038090955.1 Xerocomellus intermedius
CAATCACGTCCCCTTCGAAACATAGCAGGTCTGATGAGACTTTTCGAAACAGGTGGGTCTGGGCGGTGAGAACCCCCAACCCTGTTACCTGCTATTCTCGTCAGCTCGAGATAACATTTCGCTCGCCACCTCGCTTCGCTCGGCGGCTCGCTCCCCCTAACCCCTAACCCCCTAACCTAACCTAAAAAAATAGGTGGTGTTGGAACTTGTGGGTCCAACGCCTATAACCTACCTGGCACCCATCTACTGAACTATCCCCCTCGCAGTGCTCGGCCCCCTAACTCTTTCGCCTTCTTGATCCTACTTTGACTCGTTCTGCAATCCCTCTGGCATCAACACGTCAAAAATTTAGGTGGGCGGAACAATTGTACTATACTACTAGTTCCTAATGTGTAGAACAGATATAGTGCATTTATCAACTTAGACTCATTTGCCTCTCGCGCCCTCGGCTGACGTGCGCACCGCACTGGATTTTATACTGTTTGCTGAGGTGACCAATAATGCATTGATGGCCTGAGCTCTACTAGTGTGCGTCGTACGACTCGCCCGGTTCATACTCAGAGTTGAGTGATCCAACATAGCGGCATACTTGAACATGATCCCCTGAGGCATCGACAAGTTATGAACGAACGAAACAAGGGTCGTGGACTTGCTCCAACACAAACAGTGGTATTGTCGTCGTGAATTGATTCCACCTCCACTTCCTACACAACACATGGATGAGTTCTTTTTAAAAACATGCGCTCGTGAACATCAAGTATTGCAATGCATCAATGTTCGTAACATAAAGAAACAGCCCGGGAGGGAAGAAGAATATGCCAATGCGTTTCGTTTCACGATCGTGACAAGACCTTTCTTGCCTCCTCGCATGGAGTCTTTCTCGCGTTTGTCAATGATGGTCTTGCACCGCCGAGAGACGGCGACGACGCCTTTGACCCCAACGCCTTGGAGATACTGCTCCCAGGTTTCACCCCCGCAGCTGCCGCGGCCGAATTCGCAGCGGCGACAGCCCTCAACAAGTTCCCAGTACTCGGTCGTTTCGACTTGAATGTCCCACTACTGGGAAGCACCGGTCGCTCGCGCTCCACCCGTCGGAGGAATGGGCTCGGGAGGTTCTCCTCGTCTGAGAGGTCGTACTCGGCGGGACGGACAGGAATCGAAGGTTTATTCGACGATGCGGCGACCTCCCCTCCCGATTTCGCCTTGGCCGGCTTGGAAGTGCGTACACGAGAGGAAGAGGCAAGTCCCGTGGGGTCCGAGGCAGAAGCCGGGAGAGTGCTTGCGCGCACGGAGGGTCTTTGCACTGAACCCCGGATGGATGGTTTGCGAAGCCGCGTGGGAGGCGCAGAAGGTGCTGATCCCGAGGTTGACTCGCCCGTCGACCCCGAAGACTGACTCGACAGTTCTGACAGTGGCCGTTCTCGGACTGTGGGCGAAGGTGGCATCGCTTCCTCTTCTGACTCGCTGTCGTCGTCCTCGGCCTCTGATTCGAAATCAAATATTTTTGCAAAGTCGAGCCCGACTTTTGGTGAGTTCACGAAGAGGTTCGCAAGTTCGGCCGGGGTAGGTGTCGCGAGTGGTTGACCGGTCTGCGTGAGGATCACGCCTTTCATGGCGGAGGGCATATAGTCTTGCATAGGCCTCACGACGTTACGATTCATGGGCGTTGCCACGTTTGAATAGGTGCTGGTTGTGCGTTTTTCGCGTATGTGCCCGCGTTCCTCCGTCATCTGGACGAGCGGCGCGAGGAGATTCTTGACCTCTTCGAGCGGTGTTTTCTCCTTCCGTCCCTTGACCTCCTGAGAAGACAGTGCCGCCAACTTGGCCTCCAAATCCTTCTGTACCTCATCAAGTCTGATCTGCTCCGCCTCCAAATCGGCCTCCTTGGCGGCTATCCATTGCAGCCTTTCCGCAAGCATTTCCTCCGCCTCCACCTTGATCTGTTCCTCTCGCGTGCGCCATGCATCGAGTATCTCTTGCTCGCGTTCCCGCACCGCGGACAGAATTTCTTCCTCACGTCTCGCCATCGCAGCAGCTACCTCCTCCTCGCGCTTCCTTATAGCCACACGTAATTCTTCTTCACGCTTGCCTATTGCTTCCCGTATCCGTGCGTCGAGCTGAGACTGAGCTGTCAAGACAAGATTATGCAAACGGAGAATCTCTGCATCTTTTTCCACCACTAGGGCAGTGAGTTTCGCTTCTCGTTCGGCCAGAGCGGTTTCCCTTGCAGAGATTTCGCGTTCCTTCGCGATGACGGCAGACTTGTGCGTTTTCACTGTCGAGAGCCTGTAGGCATTCATTCGGTGGGTTTAGCATGCAACACGACAGAGAGTGGGTGAGACCAACATCTTCTCTGCCTCGACGACTTTGGTGATGAGGGTTAGCCGTTCATGTTGGAGAAGTTGTGCGGCCGAAGGTCTCATTGCTGGCTAGCAAGGCCGAACGATGTCAAACGATTGAGGCAAATCAGGACATGATAAGAGACAACTCGACTCACGTTCAGATTCAGCATCGCTTTAATAACACCCGAGAGCGTTTGACTGTAACCTCTCGGCAAAGGTGGTATGCGTCCGTTTCTGAAACATGATTTGTACCATACCGAGAGGCGCGTCTAAACGAACACACCTTATGAATATACTCAGCTCGGCGTGGGTCTTCGCCTCGTGAAATGGGGGCTTGAGGGCGCAAAGTTCGTATATGAGACATCCGAGGGACCAAATGTCTGATTTTGAGTCGTAAGCTTTTTCTTGCATCAGTTCTGGAGACATGTAGTATGGTGTCTGATACCGCCAGGTTAAGTTGGATAAGGGAAAGAAGATCATGACACGTACCCCGACATAAGTACTGGCGAAGCTCGCCTGCGGGAGTGCTTTTGACAAACCAAAGTCACCGAGTTTGACGGAGTTATTGTCGTCGAGGAACACTAAGGATGAACATCGAATGGACGGACCGGCGAGTGTGAGCGAGATCGCAAACCCTGACGGGACACGCACCATTATCCGGTTTTAGATCACGATGCAAAATCTGCGGCCGTCTTTCCTTGCCGTCTGAGTCGGGACCGAGGTTCGGTGGATGATGACAGTGTTGCAAGGCCAATAATATCTGCATGAAATAGTTCCAAATGGTGTCTTCCGGAACGGGTCTATTGTGTTTTTGTGCTTGTTTGATGATGCCGGAGAGGTCCCCACCGCCGCAGTACTCCATGAGGATGTAGAGGATGCCAGCGTCTCTGTCTACGTGTCGGTCGTGATATCGTACGATGTGTTCGTGGTCTAGGTCTTTGAGGATATTCCTATGGGTGAAGAGATGAGGGAAGGGAATAGAATAAGTGGGCAGACGGACACTTCGGCGACGATTTGCTTCCTGTCACGGTCGCTCATGCGCTCAAAGTTGAGTTCCTTTCTTGCGAATATCTAGAGTAGACACCTGGTGAGACGAAGTGAAGTGCCGGTGGCAGACTGGGTGGACCGACCAAGCCATCCGACTTTCTTCGCACTTTTCGAATGATGCCAAAGGAGCCGTTGCCTATGATGTCGAGTGGTTCATACAGCTCGAGAAACATGGACATGATGGAAGGTGCGCACTGGGGAGCTGGACAGGATGGAAATTCGCGACTGGTCTCTCTCGAACATGTCACGCGTGTGGGGGAGTCGATCACGTGATCGCGATATAAGGTCGAGCGACGAGGTAGTCTGATAGCTAAGATGGTTCGCTTTCGTGTGTTTCTCGGTGCCCCGTCCGCCGCGGACATCGACACGGATCCGAATGACTACGTTTGGCAAACACTCCAAGAACCCTCCTCGATCACCTACCCGCCCGCGACACTCGACGCAGCCAGCCGCCGCATCTCCCTTCTCTACCAGAACGTCATTTTCGACTCCATCTCGGACTCTCAAGAACCAGAACCAGACCATGTCTCCGCATCCCAGCAAGACGATGACGGCCGTCCCGGTATGTCCCTCTCACCGGTCTACGAGGATCCGCGAACAGAACCATGATACGGCGCAGACGGAACAACTTTCGTCACATGGCCCCCCACTCCCGGTGCAAACACCACCGGAGCCCCCTCCTTCCTCCGACCCTCCGGATCACTCCCCCAAGGAACCTATGACACGCAGGAAACAGGCACCTCCATCGAGTATTCTGACGCCTCCTCCATCGCTCGTTTTCCAAACTTCCAATTCAGCTTGCACAAGGTCACCCCCCTGTCCTCCCTCTACATTGCCGCCAAATCGGGCAGTGGATCTCGCAAAGTCAACGTACTTCTCGCTTCCCTCGAGGTTCAAGGACCCGATACCGTTCATGTGAAGAAAGGCTTCGACGCAGGCCAGCAAGTCTCTATCCTGAAACTTATCCTTGGCGACGACCAAGGCTCAGTATGTAAATTGACTGCTTGGAGAGATACCGCAGACGCCTGGGGTGGGCTTGGACCCTCTCCAGGGCTAAAACGAGGGGACATTCTGTATTTCGAGAGCACGTTATCTCTTCCATGCGCTTTCTCCAAATCACATGTCCTCATGCACGTTTGTTTGTCATCGGTAGACCTCATGGCCACCTGGGAAACGGGCAGTACCATCACATTGACTGCGTCCCCATACAATAGGCCCGTCACTGAGATCTGTTATCGAACAATGCCCTATACACATGAAGACAATAGGCTTCGGCCCGATCTGCGCTTGGGCCAAAGCGATGCTGCTGTCAGCAAGGTTGCGGCCCTCGTCCGGTGGTTCGAAAACATGGCTGGCCTCCCGGGTGCTTAGGAGCGGACTGTCTCCACCCGGCCAGCGGCTTCACCGGACCTTTTCATAAAGCCTCACGAATCTCACAGGTAGATCGCTCGCAGCACGCCCTCCATATGCTGTGCATGAAACGTTGTTTCGGAAATTGCAACAAGACCCTGGTGCCATCACTATCACACCCTTCTTCGAGCTGCCTAGACTTCACACTGTCAGGAGACATTACCATAACAATCCGTGTTCAGCTCATTGAGTTCCACGTTCGTATTCTTCCGGATGCACAGTGCCACTCATTCACTACTTTGGCACAAAAAGGTTCCCCTTGCTCTCGTTCTTCCACACTCCACATTCTGTGGAACGACCACCACAACATGGCTGGATCAACCATCATCGAGTATAAGACTCGTCTGGGAGTGCGTCCTAACGACACACGCATTACCTCTCTTAAACCACTACTTGACAACGGCATGCCTTCGTCGCCTGTTCCATTTATCACACCCTCTGGCCTCGTGACGTTTCAGCACGACTTAAAGGCCCGCATCAACTCGTCCCCGCTGGTGAAGGTCCCTCTCACGATGCGCCCTCTTGTCAAAAAGAGGTCTTCCATTCCCTTTAGTCTCACTTTAAAACGCCATTCAACGACGATCTTCTCCCGTTCTTCCTCGTCTTCTTCCGATCCCTCGGCCTCGGCCGGTTGTACTCCAGCGTCGGAGATGGCAGATCCCTTGTCCATGACAGACGTGGTCATCGACTCGCCCTCTGAGACGCCTCTGCACATCACAGTGAGTCGTCTTGACGTCGAGTGTGCAACGGAGATGCTGACGTGATATCACCGCGTGCCCGCTTACGCTCCCCTCCGCCAGCCCGCAATAGGCGCTAAAATTTTGGATAAGTTTTGGCCCGAGGAGGAAGGGCCATATTCCGAGGAGAGTCGCCGTGTCTCGGTTTCAAGTCGCTATCCCGCTGCATTGGCACCTCCACCCCATCACCGCCGTGCACCACGTTCGTTGGGACCCGCTCATGATGTACCCTTTAGGTACGTCACTCTCCTTCGGCAGTTTCATTGTTCGGTTCGCTAACCCGCTGTCTTCATGCAGTGATCAGTTTTCTCCGCGGACGAACAACGAGCATAACACTGATCCATTGCGATTCCCGTTCTAGAGTACATCGACCGTGTTTATCTTCGTACAACTTCATTTTCTGCATTACGATAGTAACTATAAGAATAGTTTAAGGGCGCTCGTAAGTAGTTTACAATTAGTTTACAATCACCTACACCCGAATGTAATAAAACACACCTGTTTTGTCCGCATCCTCCCGACCGGCATCAGCCCACGCACACTAACAATCGCTGATGGGTCGGACATCATCCAGCACCAGCTTGGTCGCCTCGACAATGGCCTCCCACTCGGTCCGATGCATCCTCGGTTCATAGTCGTTCTTCAAGTCTTCACCTTTGTGCACCTCAACCTCTCTCACAATTACCGGCGCGCCACGGTCCACCTCTGCGATGACGCGATGAACCATCATCCCGAGCTTGTCCACCTCTCCTCGCTGGAACGCTTCGAACCCACGTTCCATCGCATTCGCGCCGTCGAACTGGCCTGGTAACGCAGGGTGGATGTTGATCACCGGGGTGTCGCGCGTGACGCGTAGCTCGCCTTCCTCGCCCACATCCGCAGCTTCACCCTCGTTCCCACTTGCGCTCTCGCCCTCTGGCGACGGCGATGGCGATGGCGATGGCGATAACGTCCGCACACCACGCATCACCTCCAAGAAGCCCTCGCTGACGATGTGCATCCAACCTGCGAGCACCACCACGTCCGGACGCACCTTGAACACCTCCCTCGCAACCGCCAGATCATAGTCGGCGCGCGTTGCACCCGGGTTGTCACGCAGGAACGGTGGGAGTCCAAGATAGGCCGTCGGGATCGGTGGGTCGGCTGTTGCGGCACGGGTGAGCCCGTACGCGGCCTTGCGATTGGAGAGGACGAGGACGATCTGGGCGCGTGGGAGGCGCGGGGTGTTGCAAGCGTCGATGAGTGCTTGCAGGTTTGTGCCTGTCGTGTGAACGCGACTGAGCACTGGGGACGAGGAAGTCGGGTGGATGTGCATACCTGAACCGGAGATGAGGACTGCTATTCGGCGCGGGGTGTCTCTGGATATCTCTGTGGCCATCGTGTGGGGCAGTGGCTTCAGTTGAAGCCAAGACAGGACAGGACCGTCGTCGTAGCTGGATAATAATACCACTGACACGCCGCCGCGATGGCCCGACTCGCGATCCGTATTCGACGGATGCGCACTGCGGGTCCACGAAACTCAAACGTTATCTCTCTGATTTTTATCGATCGCACTGCCAGCTCCGCTCAAGACAGGCTTTTTATACCTGGCTCGAACCGGTTTCGAAATCTTCTGGGTGTGGTACTGTCCATGTACCGTGCCCGCGACGAGACAGAATAAATGTATGCCACGGGATCCCAACAGACCCTACAAGGTAGTACAGTCCACAAAAACCTTGATTAAGAGGCGCCCCGTTCCCGTCATCCATATCCCAGGTCGGCGACCCGGTGCGGTCAGAACATCAACGATGGGCTTCCGCCGGAAAGCTCCTTACCCCGATTTTCTCCATACAGCAACTGAACTCCACTCTCGTGCTTGATACCCAACTTGAAATCTTGAAGCGATAGCTGCCAGCGGGAGGGTGGACATACCAGGACAATTCGAAAGGCAACCTCATGATCTAAACAGTTGTGTCTAAATTGGGGGTTAACATGTTTTCACCCGGCCGTCGGAAGGATTCAGAGACCAAGGTGACTCTTGCTCCGGCATCTTTCGATCGGCTAATCCGGGAGGGAGAATTGTTACAGATACTGTATCCTTCGAGATACCCTCGCGAACCCCTGATCCGGGTGGGACGTGCTCGTGAGTAAGACCCCCAGCCGACGCCCACCTGCAATTATATGAGGCACCGAAACCCAACATCTTCCATCGTTACAAGTCAAAATCTCAAATTTCCATGTATACATCTCTCGCCAAGGCCCTATCTTCCTTCGAACACTCCGCGACCTTTTTTTCTCCAAGTCATTATTCTCACCCATCTCAACGCACGTCGACGACATCCTCCCATAGACTCCATTCTCCGTCCCATTTCCCCATTCTCATCAACCCTTGAAATTGGGGTTAGAACGTACCATCCAAGGGGCCGCCACCGTCGTCGATCCATCATCACCCTACATAGTGTGCCTGATATATATCCCGTGGAGTACAATATCGCACGCATCTTCTTCGGTCTGTAACAACTATCAACACGCTTGGCCCGCCCCTAAGCACGTACACCCCAACAAACCATGATGCCGGTACCTTTTTTCTAGAACCCCACTCTTTCCCCAACCCCACGAGAAGAGCGAGCAGTGCGTCCGATGACCTCGTTACGAGAACTGGAGTCCTTGCTTCCAAAAAGAGGAGATGGGGGTGGGGCGCGTTATCGCTCTCGTGTGTGCCTGGTGAGACGGCAACGAACGCTTCCTAGAAGCACACTCCGTGGGGTAAGCCGGGCAAACCCAACGGGTCAGATAGAGGGAGGTGGATCTACATCTGCAGGCAGGGTTAGGGTGGTGGATAGCCTCGAAATTCCATTCCAAGGAAGCTTGCATCGTGTATGTGTATGGACAGGCTGAAGTATGTGTCCCTCTCCGTTCTCCGTTTCCTTCCTGTGACGGCACCGCACGACTCAACGTTGCTATCTAGGAGACGGGGATCAAAAAGGACAAGGACAATCACGTTCCCAGTTCCATGTTATCGTCACCCAAGGGTCGTCAATAACGGGGGTCGAACATACCGGAGCCAAGACTTCGACGAAACGTCCATCGTTCAGGCATGGTTAATGGCTCCATGGATCAGCCGTCAACCATCTGTCCGTCCGTGGTACCGTGACAACACTATTGGCTCCGAGTCCTCCGTCCGTTATTTGTTCTGTTTCGTTCCGCGTCAACGGCGTACAGAACACATCAACCAACCTCGAACGCATCCTTTTCTCAGTCCATGTGAATTCGCCCACAATGCACGCTTCTCCTTCTCCCCCCTATCTTCCCTAGCGACACGTGTCCAAGCCATCGGTTCCAAGGAACATGGACACAGACTTAACAATGTACTATGTTTATTGTATATGTGCTAGGTTTATATTACTTTTACGTGTAATAAATTTGTTAGGAACGCTACATGGAAAGAATCTTGGCGAGTCCAAGTCATCACAACAATCGATTAACAGCACGCACGCACGATTAGTAAGAGAGGGGAGGGGAATAGAAACGCCGAAAGAGTGACAAGGTCTTGTGTTTTTACACTCAGCACACAGACAAAGACATAGAGACACAAAGGAGTGTTAGTACAACGATACCTGGCGGTAATTAGGCTAAACGGTGACGGGAAAAACGGTGACAAACAACGACAACCGGGGGATGACGGGAATGAGCTGGGTTTTATAACCATCGACAGCTATAGGGATAACTTGGGCGGGAGGGGGTGTGGAAAGAGAACGGCAACAAGAGACGGTCGGGAGGATCAAAAACGAGGCACGTCACATGACAAGAGAGACAACCAACGGATAGTAGACAAGAGGGTAAGAGGCCGCAGACCCCACGCCAAAGTCCAAAAGCCAGAAGTGGCAAAGAGCTAGTAAGGTGTGTGCAACACAAGGCCATCGACGAATGGACGCCAAAAGATAAAGGTAGAACGTACGACAAACCCCCTCACAGCATTATGCCATATCCGCCACCGTTGGGAACCACATGCATCGGAGAGTTCATAGCTTGTTTCATAACCATCCCATTCATCCCCTCCCCTCCCCTTCCACTCCATGAGCTAGACACAGCGGTGTTGATGTGGAGCCCAGTGGTGCCGATCCTTCTCGACAGGGTAAAGTCGGAAATCGCGTTCGACAGTTCGTAACCTCCCGATGAAGTGGTGCCACGAGGTGGGGAACCGAATCCACTGCCGGCAGAGGCACTTCCGCTGCTCTCCCGCCCACTTTGGCTCGAGCCGACGGAAGACGCATCATCGCCATCGACTGCGTACGCCATGGCCCCGTGCTGGTGCTGAAGGGTCAACAATTGCTGTCGCTTGAGGTTGGCAAGATACGCGTAGTCAGTGAAACCTGCAGGCGATACGGAGGGCGGCGAGTGAGTTACAGCGTGGGTACTATTCGGAGGGGTGATCATAGACCGTTGGGCTTGAAGTTGGAGTTGGGGGTTATATCCCGAGTACATATTCGCAGCCCAGGCAGAGACTTTGTCGGCCTCGGGTGTGGCAATGCCGTGTTGTCCGATATGGGCAGTGCCTGAGAAATGCGCAGTAACCTGGGGTTCGTAGAGAGCAGGCATTGCTGGGTTCTCGAAAGAGACAGATGGTGGTATCTGTGCAATCATCGGACCACCATGCAAGGTGGGCTGAGCCCGAGGAAGCATTCGTGCGGAGTTCGTACTGCCTGCAGTAATGTTGTGTCCAAAAATGCCACCATTCATGAGCTGGTCAGTGGCCATGACATCCTCGCCGTCGTCCATGATTGTCGGCACGGAGCCAGAAAGCTCTTCATCTCCTTCTTCAAAACCATCGAATTGGCCCTGGCCCTCATCTTCCTCTTCCCCGACGGCAGTAGCGAGAACCTCGACTTCACCACTAAGTACCATGGTGAACCCTTCTCCTCTGACAGGCTCGTCGACACGAGGGAGACCTGCGCGGTCACGCCATTCGTTGAGCTCCCGGCGAAGCGCATCGGACTCGAGTTTGAGTAAACGTAATTCACGTGAGGCAAGGAGGCGGTGACGACGGGAGGCATGGATATGGGCGATAGAAGAGTTGACGATAGCAGACTTGGATGGCCGGCGGATCTGAGAGAGATTTGGAAGTAAAGCGGCAAGGTCCTAAAAGCGCGAATTAATTGATAGGGAGGTGCGATCAGAAAAGGAACTTACCAAGAATCGGCCATTCAAGGTTTCTCTACGCTGCCTCTCAACAGCGTTATGAGTTGCACGTCGCTCGGCAGTGTTGGCGCGACGGCTAGGTTTCCTCTTTGCCTGAGCAGAGGCAGGGCTGAAGGAGGGTGACTGAGGCTGTGAGGTGTTTTGCGACTCAAACGGCTGAGGAAGCGCCATAGGCTGGGCATTTGAGGGAGAAACCGGGGTTTGTGGGGATACAGAACCGTCGTCGGAGGGTGGAGACTGAACGTCGGAAGATGCGGAGACGACCGACACGGCCATGATGAATCTGGATCAGGAAGAGTACAGAGACGATAACAGACGATGAGGGGCGAGGAAGCCGAATCAGAAATTAGGGAATAAGGACGATAGAATTTTACAGGGAGCAACAGAAAAGGTACGCGAACGAGGTTCAGCGGAGGCCCTTTTGCTGTCTATGAGTAAAGCAGGAGAATGCGCAGAGGATCAGAGCAGCGAGCCGAGCTCAAGCGTACTACTGATTGGTGGTTTGAGGTGAAGGGGTATTGAAAGCGGAAGGGTAGAAGCCGGCAAGGGTCGCGAGATCTGGAAGAGATATGAGAGGGAGAGTTGATGTTGTTAGGGAACGTACCACAAGCGGTATCCTTGGTTGCGGCGAGGATTGGTCGGAAAGGAGGAGAAAGAAAAACGGGGAGCAGGGCACTCAACGGACCATGCGAAGGAGGGGAGTTGGAAGGGAATGGTCGTGGTCAGAAGACAGCGGGTACATAACACACAAAACCTCCCAACCCAATATCTTCTCGGCTAACTCCGCTTTACTTATTTATTTTGTTAGACTTTACTTATTACTTATTATTTATTATTTTTAATTCTTATCTAGCCGACGCCACGCATTCGTCGGCAACAACCCGTAACAACATCCTTATCCCGATTTAGATTCTTGCTCCCACTCGTAGTGCCACGCCCCGATCATTGCTTCCCTCTCTCTCCTCCATAACCCCCTTCCCGGATCAGTCGAACTCTCGTCAGCCCTCTTCAAACCTCCGTAATTTTCTCTCGTACAAGTTTTTTGTACTCTACATTAAAGTAGTTCCGTCCGGTGCCGCCACTCTCATATTACATCGTCTCGGCGACACGTTTCATTTTTTCCTTGCGGGAACCCCTTTCGTAATGCTATCATCTTCAGTCTCACCAACAATCACTTTCTCACTGTAGCGCCCTTCTTCGACTCCGCTCCCCTTGGAACAACTCGCTAATTTCGCTCACCCCGAGATCACCAGATTATTTCCGTCTACTTCATTGCCCACGATCGACTTTCGCTGGGACCATGGTCATGATACCCTTTTCTGCCCCCGTACCCGGATCTGAATGTCGACGAACATAACACCTTTCGCTCACCAGAGAACATGTATTTCGATCCCCCTACCCCCCCACTGCCACAGGCCCAGGAATATGAACAAGGCATGGCCGTGGGCCATGAGAAGCCTGCCTGAGAAGCCGTCTCTTAACCCGGTATTAGACGTTTTTTCTTATTACATCCAGAATACAAAAATCACGAGCTAGATCGCGTCCCTGAGAAGGGGGACCACGTCCTCAAACATCGTCCGTATACAACCGCAAATTGAACCTGAGCGGTTAGCCCAAGAAACTAACTTTCTCTCACCCGCGACTTCCGTCAGAACGATGCCCCCTTTAGCTTCGGGCACAAATGCTGTCGAGTCTGTTTGTCACACATTATCCTACATTTGTCGTTCAATCTTTTCGTCTGATCTATTCCTTTACCAGTTAAAGGGCCGTCGTTGCCCGATTGAGGGTGCTTCTGGATATGCTGCACCACCACCTTCATTACCGCTCCAATTGAACACCATAAATTCTTTTCTGAGGCACACAATGTGCCAATCACTGGCAACGACCTCGAGACCATAAAAGCCACCTCATAACTTCGGCAGCAAAGCCTAAGTATATTTTGCCCAATATCTGAACCAGGTAAGTATACGACGCCGCTAAACAGCAAGTCAATCGTACGTCAAAAAGCGCGCCTCGAGGCCTTTTCTCAGCTTGGAAATACGTTGCCACCTAAAGTCCCCAAGTGCGGACGTCGGTGGAGGTCCTGATTTGTGAGCGTCATTTAATGCCGCCGTTTAACTACTGTCCTCCCAGATCACGACCAGAATAGACGCCCCCGATTGTTTCAAAGGGTGCGCCAGGAAGAAAATTTAGCTTGCAATTACTGTTCTGTGGTCCCTCTCCTCGAGACCCTAGTGCAGTACGTCAATCAATCAAGGTTATCCTCATCGTTACAAACGAGGGAAACCACATCACGCCGACTTATCCATGACGTGAACGTCCTTCCCATTCAAGACGGCATTGAGCGAAAGAGGCACAGCAACGTTGCAGTAAAGGACAACCCGGTGGAGAACGCAAGCTTCCATTTTAATGGCACTGCTGATGACGATAAAGCTATCCACCCCGATTTGGCTTGGCGTGGCTTGTGATTGAATGGGAGTTGAGTCGGATCTGGTACAATAAACAAGCAGACGACGGAAGATGATCATCGAATCTGCCCAGAAGTCGTTAGTTTCTTGTTGCCCGCCGGGGCCGTCGTCATAGCGCCCGTTATTTGGTTGAATTTTCTGATCTCCCTGAATCGGTTAATGATTCATGCAGACGCCGAGCAACTACGGCAGTCTACGGCCAGAGGTTAACGTGGCAGGACGTCGATTAGCCTCTCCAACGTTGAACGTTGAACAGGTACTAAGGTCCATTGCATTTTCCGGCTCGCGAATTCCGCCGCGCAACAAGACGTCCAGGAACCCGGGTGCCAAGGGTATCCTTCACCGGACATGGTGACGATTTCTTCGTGACGTGACAGTCACCTTTGGAGATGAGTCATCATATGTCTGTCCGTCCAGTCTCGAACTAGACGTTCTATACTGGTACTATGCGTGAACTCTTCCACTCCAGAAGCACCCGAGCTTCAGAAAACGCCCCAGAAAACGTATGGGACGTTGCATTCGGTCATACACGACAGCCCACGACTCGGGTGACTGGAAGGCTCCCAGCAAACGGAAAGCGTCGCCCGGGTAATCGGTCCGATCAGCAGGTCCCAGTACAACCCGATGGAGTCTACACTTGTCTTTTTTCTTTTCAAACTCGTCTGAATCCACTGCTTAACTGACATACCCATATCGGGTCTTGGCGAAGGGGAGGTGAGATCCGTACGACAAGGAACGTAGACTATGACGACACGTGGCACACTTACTTTGAAATGCCAGTGAGCCTCTCATCTTAGAGGCCAGTATATTGGGTCCGTAGGCATTAGATGGAAAGCGTAGGGATGCGCTGGCATCTTCATCAAGTCCGCATCACAAAGTTTGAGTTTGATTCAAAGATACCGTCTAAAGCTGTAAGAAAGGGAAGCGATGACGACTATCAATTCAAATCCATTATTCAAGATGATCGAATCATCGCACCAGCACGACATGGAGATGGAAGTCATGCCCGCCAAAGTCGGACATGATCGCATCAGCGTCAAGATCAAGTATTTGTGTTTTGGTATCGCTTCTGACCCTAGTCCAGGTTCGCTATGATGTGCAAACTCATCAGAACTATGTAAAACAACCATCAGCCAAGGATACTATTGATTATTCTAACTGCCAAGGGAAACAGGACCAATGTAATAATACTTCGCACCTACCGGAACTACCTCGGCCCGGGGGGTGGCTAGTCGCCAGCCATTGGGAACGGAAACGACGATGTACCTCCACCATACTTCGTCACGTCCTCGGGAACTCGGGCCCCGGATGGGCCTGAATCAAATATTTGTGACTAATGCTGACTAATGCAAGGCGTCTTGGCTGGGGAAATATTGTTCTGTCGTGGAGATAGATATCGACTATCTCCATTCAAGATCGGAGTATTCGATATGTATTGAGGATGTACAAATAAGGTGTTGAAGTCTGGAAAGCTCAGACATGCAAAGAATATAAGGTATGATCGACTGAAAAAAATGCACAACACACAGCAAGGTGATGGCCAAAGAGGGCTAGCTTGTCGAGAAAGACACGCCCGAAGAGACTTACAGCAATACGCATTTGAGTTGGGAGGCTAACTTCTATTTTTCCTTTCTGTTTGGTATCCAACTCCATTAAGTAAACCGACTTGAAACTGTTGCTGGACGATCTGAAACATGATGTCCACACCAAATCGTTCGTGAGGGGTTGAGAGTAGTTGTCATTCCGTCGGAAACGAGGCTGGTCAGCGTTTGGGATGGACGCTGTGTTTGTTTTTTTGACTGACACCATTCCAAGATCCTGTCGAGTTAGTTCCCGTGCTGCATTCGGGATGCAGGGACAAGGGATTTCAAAAAGATGTCGAAGTAATTCCCGGTCGTGACGACTGTCTCGGTACTTATTCGAGGAGGAAGCTGCGCGCGTCGACTGCTCGTTGATGCGCTACCGAGTACTCCGGAGTACGCTTTGCAAGGAACTGTTCGATTGAGACAAACGACAAGGAGCCTCCTAAATGGAATTACCAAAGATACAAGGGTCCAGTTCAGCCCGATAGAAGCAGCGTGAAGCGGGTTGGGATTCGCGAAAGTCGGAGCGACTGGAAATTTGGAGCTTGGACTGCCTTGGAGCGAGTTGGTCCACCAATACCCGCACCGCCGTCGTTTATTGTGGTCAATCCGTCGCATTATTTGCAGGTGGGTGATTGCAATTGGATTTCGGAGGAGGGAAACCGAATGTCAAGACAATCCAAGGCGATGATGATGATGATGCTCCAACGTTACTGCAGGCACCATTCGGAACACTCCGCGAATCCAGGCAACAATGAACCTGCTCTTAAGTAAAGTTTGTCGCAACATGGCAGTGGCTTCGAGCCTTCTCGGACAAGCCTTCGACGACGCTCGAGCAGGTTCTTCTGTGCTCCCTGTACGCAGCGACGATGGCCCGCAAATTTCCGGCGTGAACCAATCGCGGCAGGCTTCTTCGTAGTTCTCGACACAACCCCGCACACTGGCCACTTCCAACGGCGCACGTTCTCCATGCACTGTTTTTAATGAACTAGCTCCGAGCGTTGCGGTGATCATGGCCGCAGACCTGGCAAGCAGCGTGCCTTTACAATACTACGCAAACGGGCAACGATGGCCATAGCCACTGAGGTATAAAACGTGGGGCGTTTGGCAGGCATCAGTACATCTCTCGTCAACCACAACTTTAACACAACTTTACTTACATCTTCCTTCCTTACCCTGACCATCCATCATGTTTAAATCCTTGTTCGTCCTCTTCCTCCTCGCCACTGCCGTCTTTGCACAGAGTGCTGACATTGGACTGCCGACTTACAACCAAGCTGTGAGCGCAGGGAATGACCTCATCGTCCAAGTGCAACGCCCCGTATGTCCCACCGCTCTCCACATCTTCCTCTTCGCTTACCATCTTATCAATCACGCCCTTCATTTTTGTGTTTCGCTTCCCAGAACACCTTGACGGGCTCTGAAGAAGTTGCTGTCGTCATCGGTTTGCAATCTTGCCCGAACCGCGCTTGCACACCCCCTTCAAGCTTCATGGGCACCATCTTGTACAACGGGCCGTTTAACCCGCAGTATCACGAGCCGTATCTACCCCCGTACCAAAACTTCACTGTGCAGGTTCCTACCTTGATTGCGGCTGGCACTGCGTTGATCGGTGTGGCGCATGTCACTCTCATTGCGGTGAGTTGAGACGACACCTGCGACACCTGGGATAGGGCGCTGACCTTGACTTGTATCCGTTTGCATGTAGGCTGGACTCTATCCGTTTTTGGAGACGCTAAACCAGACAATCACCATCGCATGAGGTGACAGTGTGAATGAATGAATGGATGTGTTTATTTGGCTAACTACGCTCATTAGATAAGCTCAGGTGTAGACCCCTCGTTAGCTCAAAAGAACAAACAGTGTCACATCGAGTGTAGGACTAAATAAGGAAGTGAAGATGATCGGGGAGAAATACCATCACATTTTCGTTGCCTGCCCGTCTTACACTGCCATCCGCGCTTCTCACAGCCGTGACGTGCTTGCAGTGGTCACTCGTATCTTGCGTAACGTTGAGGGTCCGTCACGCGACCTCTTGCTGGACGTTTCCCGCCGGTTGTTTGAGGATCACGGAGGAGCCATTTGGCCGCAGTGCTTGTCATGTTTCTACCTGGACCTGGTCCCCCCTGTAGACCGTATGACTGGTGCTCCTCTCCCATCTTGCCTCTCCCGTGCTGTAGCGCAAGCTTGGCACACTCGCGCCATTTGCACCTCTGGTCACTTGTGGGGTTCGTATGGTCGGCGTTTACGTGCTCGTTCTTCTTTTCATTCCGTTCCCGAAAAATTGCCACTTATCGTCAGACATGTCGATGTGAAGCAAACAAAGCTGCAAGGCACGATGTTGGTCAATTTTCCAATTTCTAGAAGGGCCTCGGCGGTACCTCCCGAGCCCCGCGGCGACCTGAGCACATCCGTGTCGGACGTACCGAAACGGGCGGTGGCAAATTTGCAGTATGAGCGAGGAAATGCGGGGCGACGCGAGCGGTTCGCGCAGGGCTTGCAAGATCGGTGGCTACGAAACCAACTGGCCTCAGTCCGCACAAGTGGAGAAAATATGGGGAGCAACACGCCAGGTATCAAACGCCCACCCACTGGGCCGAACCTCCATGTGAAGGACGTCATTCTCACGCGAAAGAACGCGAAGAGGACAAAGGCTGCTCGTTCTCGTCAGTTACTAAATCACGTCCCGAGCCTTGTCGGTGAGGCCTGCATATGTAACCTGATTCACAGCATTCTGACGGTTTGTCTACAATGCACTACAATAGCAGGTTCGTTCTCAAATCCCACGATATCTGCTTACCATCCTCCATGACACCTGGAAGATCCGTGACGGGAGGTAGAATGCGGACGGCATACATGTCGAATTTTAACCAAGCTTTCGGGCCTTGACTTGCTTCCCAGCTCGAAATGGCCCAATCGTACCAACACTTCATTCAGTCGCCAAGCTCACTCGAGATCGGGTCATTTCACGTTCAGCGTGTATTCTCCATCGAACAATTGACTGGCATGTAGACCATTTTCACCAGGAGAATCTACAACCAAAGTGGGGTTAGCACCATTGTCAGTCCACTTTTACAAGTCGTTCCACAGTCCTCGCGAGAAAACATACGTGTAGGAGAAACAAGAGACATGGTTATTCAATGAGCCCACGTTCCCGGGCCGCCCAAATTATGCGAGTTCATTGAAACACTGATGATGAGAGACGAAAGGTGCATACCCACGCGGGAATTTGCGTTGGGGTAGCCCCAGGAGCATAACATACATCGTGGTTGATTGTGTGTATACAGCGCTCCCTTTGGACCATCTGGATCTGCTCCAACTCGTCGCCACGATGGCCCGCGCACTGTGTGCGGGAGGTTGATAAAAGAAAACCACGCGTACCTTGGATGGAGCTACGCACCCCACGAACCGTATGGCAACGGCGAGCTTACATATCCGGTTCCGCTAAGTGACAAGTCGTATGCAACCATGCACCGTCCCGCGGGGCGGACAGTAACGGGACCAAACATGTTGGTGTTGTATCCAGTGACCCCTTTGATGCGACTCCACGGGAAATTCCTCGGTTTCTTACTGCTTTTTCAGGCTTCCCTCAGTGGAACGGTCGGGTGACGGCGACTCGATGGTTTTCCTGGCGTTTGATGATTGGCGTTGACCGATGCGTCAAAAACGGTACTAAAACCGCACTCTGCAAACGAGAAATAAGCGCTTAGACCGATCCTGATGCTACGTCTAACGAATATGATAGGGTATTGTGTATCAAGGACCCTTTGTGACAATCTACCTGAATGCGCCTGAACGCGTTCGAACGGGGACCGCACGTGCGGTCGCGTTTATCGCTCGTTGGGTTCGACGCTCCGAAATATGGGTGGACTGAACCGCACTTTCGGTTCAATGTCCTGGAAGTTCTGCAAAAAGCGATCGGAACCGAACGCTTCCACTGTCACTAATTGGAGGCACAATTAATTGTTGACCTGCCCACGTGTTTCCCCAGGTAGTAACCGCTTGAACGCTGACAGCAAGGGAGGGTACACCCTCTGGGCACACGACCTTTTTTGATCTAGGTCTAGTTTCCGAACCGAACTATTATAATGAAAATTTGAATTTGCTCCGTGTCCTTCAAGCGCAGGTCTTGGACGGTTGGGAGGTAATCATCAACCGATATCACGTTCAAACACATACTGCCTTCGCACTGCAGATGGCTACTGCGATGTCCTTTTCGATCCGGTCGATGTATCGGCCTATCGCAAATCGAATCTCCACCGGGATCTGATGGGATAACTCATACTTATGTAGGTTCCTTTTCACCGTTTCCAAACACTCTTCAAGTCTCCTTGATCACTGAGTATAGATTGTGACGTAGGTTTGAGATTGGTGGCAGGTCCTTCGCCCCCGCACCATCTGCGAATTACACCTGGATCGGACGAGATCAGAGTCGGTGCCGATTCCTCGGCTCTGTGACTGTCACAGCACTTTTCAAGCTTCAAGTTGCGAGTAATCTGTGAGCAGAGATCGAAGCATATGGTCATGTCCTTTTGACCGCACTTGGCCCACATGTTCTGGCGCATACAGTGTCTGGAACACATCCCGATATGTACCACGACGACCAAAAGGCTTATCTTGCACAGTCACGAAAGACGTCAAACGATCGTCTTTTCCTGCTGGGGGGTCGTTTCACTGATACCAAAACGGAA
Organism: Xerocomellus intermedius; assembly: GCA_038090955.1. Classification (NCBI taxonomy): domain Eukaryota; kingdom Fungi; phylum Basidiomycota; class Agaricomycetes; order Boletales; family Boletaceae; genus Xerocomellus; species Xerocomellus intermedius. The sequence continues at coordinate 19,457 of JBBPNP010000161.1, forward strand.
TAGCTAACCTTAACCAATAATGCTTGCAACCTTTTAGCTGTTTGGCGTTGTCCAACACACGCCACCTTGCGATCGACCGTATTCACTTTCCAAGAGGATGCGCGACGGCAAATACAAGAACCTTCGTCGTCGTTTTCACTGCTGCATGTGGTGACTGGTCTGCTAGGGGGTAAAATTTACTGGCAAGGGTTCGTGATGAGTTGCTCATGACCATTAGATTATTATGACTTGGGCTGCAACTTGTCAGTTGACCTGCTCGATACATCCTGGATGGCTTTTCTCCGTTGCGCCAAGTATTCAAATCGGCGACCCGACGAGGCGACTCGATCCGTTCATGAAGTTCAAGGAATGCAGCAGGTCAGAGTTGGCGTCCAAGCCTCCTGTGTTTCATGGGGTAGGAGACTGGAGGAGGGACCATAAAGAAGAAAACCTCGAAGCTCCGAGTCAACCTTGGCTTCTAGCCATAAGTCCCTCGCTTCTGCCCTATCGCATGTGGTATACGCGAGGTCTATTGGTATGGCAGGGATAAGGGCATGATTGACCGGGACGTGAATGGGGTGATCGTTCCTCCCTACCTTTTCGCTCTTTGGCCGTCTAAATGATGTCGATATCGGTTTTTCGTTCGTCAACCATCCACCCGGCAGTGTCTCGTGAAGGAGAATCAGGATCATCGTTGGCGTCCTCTCTCTCTCTCCTCTCTCTCTCTGTGATGCTGCCCCACAAGCCTCGGACTCGACCCACATCACCTATCTGCATCTGGACCCCCCGGGCGCGCTTGGCAAGGGTGAGTGTACACGCACGGACGGGTTAGGAAAATGAAACGGACGCCCGGAATTCAAACGTGCCATGCGAAACAGCGTTACTCTCGAACACCCCCCGAACCCCTCTGTTGGACGCCACCCCGCCCCGCCTCTCGCTCATGGCATCGATGCGATGAACATCCCCCACCCTTTATGTGCTTCCCCAAGGCAGTCGAGGGACGAATTCTTGCCTGCCGTTTACTCGATCGAACCGCACTGGGTTTCTGGTGCGAAAGACATGCCTAAAGGTGCCACGGGGGGCTAAACCATATCCATACATTCACGGGTATCCTTGTGCATCGTGCACATCCAATGGCTATGGTGGATTGCGATCAACCTTTTTTCTTCGTGTATGCACGGCTCAGTCAGGCATCGCCATGGAATGCGTCTCAGCGCCACGCCATACCATGCATGATAAAAAGGAGCAATCGTTCGATCGTTTCTTTCTACACCACCGAAACGAAAGCGCCCGTATCTAACGTAGGTCTCACGTGCACATGTCACACCTGCATTACCCTCACTCTATGCCTCCCGCACACACGTCGGCCACCGAATCATGCTCAATAATAATGTACCTGTTATAGACAACGTTGGAACAGGCCCCCCGAAAAGCAAGAAGTTACACGTACCTCTTCCCGCTCCCGACCACGCATGAATGGCGGCTCTGTGTTCTTGTAGTAGATATCTGTCCAGAGGTCCTTGGCGAGGGGGACGGGCGATTGTTTAGCCTCTTCGACGGCCTGGTCGACCTCTGCCTTGGCCTCCTTGTCGAATTGCTGCCATTTTCAAAATGATAATGAGTGAGGCGACCTCAGCGCGGTTTGAATGAGGGGAGATGGTAACAACGTACCTTGAGCTCTTGCTCGGTAGCGAGACCCCATTCTTCGATGTACCGTTGCAATCCACGGATCGGGTCTTGCGTGCTCCGCATCCGCTGGACTTCCTCACGCGTACGGTAGGTAGTACCAGGGTCGGACATCCTATCAGGGAAGTCACGTGAGCAACACTACACAAAAGTGCAAAAAACGAGGGACGCGTACGAGTGACCACCGTAGCGATAAGTGACGAACTCCATCAAGAGTGGGCCATTACCTTCGACAACCCAGTTGCGAGCGAACTCAACGGCATGTCTGGATGCGATGATGTCCATACCGTTGACCTGTGTGTATGCGTCATTGCGTCAATGACGTGGAACGGTTAATGAGGGGGACGGACCTGGAGACCAGGAATCTTGTCACCACGGGTAAAGTACTCGGTGTTGGAGGAACTACGCTCGGCCGATGTCCCCATACCGTACTTGTTGTTCTCGCAAACAAAGACGCAAGGGAGGTCCCACAACTTTGCCTGTCAACGCTACATCCTCAGTCTGTCACTCCAGGATGGGCCTTTTCACATACCATGTTGAACGCCTCAAAGACTTGACCCTGGTTGCTCGCACCGTCACCGTAGAGGGCAAACGTGGCGGTCTTATTGCCGAGGTACTTTTGGGCAAAGGCAAGACCAGCACCGATGGGGACTTGGGCACCGACAATACCGTTACCACCAAAGAAGGAGGGGGTGAAGATGTGCATAGAGCCACCCTTTCCGTGGGACATGCCGTCCTGGCGACCGAGGAGCTCAGCGAGGACCCCTTTGATGGTGCCGCCACGCATGACCGCAAAGGGATGACACCGGTAGGCGGTGATGACACGGTCTTCGGGGGCGATACCATATTCGAGACCAACAGACACGGCTTCCTAGAAGACGATGAGCAAGCCGCCAAGAGGATGCCGACAAGGAGTTACCTGTCCAATGGCGAGATGGCAGAAACCACGGATAAGCTTGGCTTTGTAGAGGGTGTCGGCAGCCATTTCCATGCGACGCATGGTCTGCATGTCTTTGTACATTTTGAGGAGTTGGTCCTTTTGGACTTGGACTTGGAGGGAAGGTGGGTCGCATTTGTAGGTACGGAAAGAGTCTTCGTGAAGTTTGACGGTGAAGGGTTGGGACTTGTCGGTGATGGTGTCCTGCAGCTGGGTGGTGTCGGCCGACGTGGTAATGGTCCGTGCAAACGCGGGCTGAAAGAAGAAAAAAAGATGAGTGTTGGAAAGGGAATGACAAGAGAAGAATACGGACGATGCGACGCGCGATGGAGGGACGTATCCGAGCGAGGGAGGCCATGACTGCAGGAGAAGGTAGAGAGACACGAAATTTACCCGCTCGGGTTCTCGCGGAACGACAGCCTCGCCAAGGTCCCGTGTTACACAGCCACTCGTTACCACCGTGCTCTTGGGTTACTTCGCCAACTTCAATGGTGTGGGCCATGCTTGATAGGCTCAAACTCATTACGGCCGCCATGCTCTTTACTTTGCCATGTCTTTGATGGCGCTTGATAGGCTCGCTGAAAAAACGTCGTAGACGCTGATTTCCTCGCAAATAAAACAAGAGCAATCTCAAGTGCGCTGTCGATTCCGACCCTTGACGTCCCCAAGGACAACGCTAGTAATGTACTGATCGTGGACGTGCCAAAAGCAGTGTGACAGGACTCGAGAGGACGAGCGGGTCCGATACAAAGCGGACGAGTAGGATGAGCGGAGTTGTTATTAGTATGCACCAGTAACACGTTATCTCCTGCACTCGGTCTAGACCCTCGTGTTGTCGTAACGCTTAATACGAGGGAGAAAAGGCAGTTAACGTTGGGGAGAGTCCAGACCACCAACGAAATAGTCCCGCTGAGAACGTCGATCCCAGCCAGCACTGTGTAGTACTCGTCCGTCTATCGGCGTGCGCTGCACTGTCCCCTCTCGCAGTGCACTGCATCACGCCGCTGCTGGCCGGGTTATAGGCCGTGTGCGGCATGGGCACGGCTGAATCGGCAGGGGTCGAGATACGGACAGTTTACGGCTATTTGGGCTGAGCTGGGTTTGGGCGACACACAAGGTTAATAACTCGTGCTCGGATGGTCACCCAGCCAGTCTGTTGCCTTGTCCAGAACACCCGACCGAGCCAGAGTCTCTCCTCCTCCCCTCTCACACCCTGTTCCAGCCCCGCCCCGCCCCGTCCCGGCTCACCCCCGCCACGATGGATCCACCATCGCAGGGCGCACCCTACTCTGCCGTACGCCAGCAGCTCTTCCACTCGTCGCATCTTCCGCCCCCTTCTCAGCTCCATCTCCCACCTGTCAACGCTTCCCGCGCCAACGTTAATACCTTACCGCCACTCAACTCGCCCTCCGCCCGGGTGCACCGCCATGCTTCCCCCCCGCCCTCTTCCTCTCTCCCGTGGCCCGCTACGATGCACCGCACCTCCAATTCCCGCGATGATGCCCTCCCCGCCCCGAGTTCCCTCCATCACTTGCAAAACATCCATCCCTATAACCAGCCCGGCCCGAGACCCGCAGAGCCGAGGCAGATGAAGCGCGAACAGCCTCCCCCGCCTGCGCCGCCCCCACAGGCACCGTCAAAGGATGTGGACGATAACATGCCCGCCACCTGTGACTTTGTCAAGAAACTCTACAAGTACGTGTCCTCTGTCCGATGCACTGGCCCATCTCACCATCGGTCGTCTTAGGATGCTTGAGGATCAGTCCTTTTCCCACGTCGTCTCATGGGGCCCCAACGGCGATTGCTTTGTCGTCAAGGTATGCAGTGCATTCGTTGTTCTTCCCGTCGGCCATGTTGGAAGCAGGCTGAAGCACGATCTGCGCCTCATATCTGACCTCGTTTCACAGGACATGAACGAATTTACAAAATCGATCCTCCCTCGCTTGTTCAAGCATTCGAATTTTGCTTCGTTCGTGCGCCAACTGAACAAGTATGACTTTCACAAGGTGAGCCGATCATCCACGAGGGGTGATCACCCCACGCCCGGGGAATCCCGCTTTCTTTTTTCGTGTGCTTCGATAATGATCATGTGCAAAACGGCGTGGGATCGAGCGCACACCCGCTTCTTTTTTGCATGAGCTGACGTGTTCTCTGCGATCCCCGGTCCCCCCTTTTTGGGGTGGCCTCAAGGGGGCTCTCGCTCTCATTCCTCATGCGGACATCTCAACGATCTCGATATCCCGATCACGGAACTAACAGAGTCATGTCCAGGTAAAGAACACCGACGATGCCCAGTTTGGCGAACACTCGTGGACATTTCGCCATCCCGATTTTCACATTGACAGACGCGACGCGCTCGAAAACATCAAGCGCAAGGTCCCTGCCGCTCGAAAACCTCTCGCAAACAATGTCCCTTCGTCGTCTCTCCGCTCTGCCTCTTCGGGTTCCCCAGGTCCGGCAGCCGTGGGCGAGATGGAGTCACTGCAGACACAAACGACCTCTCTGGCTTCGCATACGAACGCCCTCCAGAACCAGACGACAGCGCTGCAATCCCAAACGAATACGCTTCAGTCCCAGACTGCCTCCCTTCACGCACAGTCGGCCGCGCTCCAGACAATGTCGACCGGTCTCCAAAACACCGTCTCGGCGTTGCAGCAGCAGATCGCATCTCTCCAGGCGCAGAACGACGCACTCCGAGCACAGGTGGGCAGGTCAGAAGATCGGATGCGCGGCATTGAGCGGAGTTATCGGGATGTCCTCGGCGAGATGGCCAACTTTCAAAAGAACATGGCACAGCAAGACGGCTTAATGCAGGGTTTGATCCAGTATTTTTTAGGGATGGAGGGGGGTGAGTCGGTCCCCTGTTGTGTTTCTTTTTTATCCCCCCTTTTGTTTCGCGGTTATTTTGCTTTCTTTCTGCATCAGACCCATGTTGGCCTGCCTTTGTGTTGGCGGGCGGACGGACGCCAATGTACCAGCACTAGCCTTGTGACCTGTGGGCGAGACGGGTTATCGGGTGGGTTCGGGGCGCAATTGGTGTCGGTCCGGGTGTCCGTGACATTGCTAGTAATCGAGGCGCCGTATGGGTTGTATGGTCTTGGTCCGTTGGTTTGTGCAGTACTGCTGCTTGGTTGTAGGTGTCTCGTTGCGGGGTTGTATTGGAACCTATGAGAGCTTGCACACGATCAAGCGTGGTCCCTGACCGTGGCTTTCCACACTGAACTTTGTCGATGCATGGCCTTGCGGACTTTTTTTTTTTTTTTTTTGAATTTCTATTGTCGGTTTACCTTCCCTTTGCGTATGCTAACCCTTGTCTCATCATATCAGTGAGACACAATGATAGTATGACAGCACCGACAGCTGGGCCATCAACGCTTGCTGGCCCTTCCTCGGTGCCCCAGCCAAAAACACCCGTTGTACTCCCACCCTCGAATATTACCCACAGTATGACCCCTAGTACGCATCCGCCCCCGTCCCTTTTTGCAACAGGCACAGGAAATGCGGCGTCCGCAGCAGCATCGCTCTTTGCCAATTCGCAACCTCAACCGAGTCCGTTTCTGCAACCCTTGTCGGTAACTTCACCAGCCCCACCACCCCAATCTTCGTCTTCGTCATCGTTATTGCAAGCGCTAGGGCATATGCACAGCCAGAGTCAAGCAAGTCAGGGCGCCAGCCATGCTCTGCGTAGTTTAAATCCACAAGTTCAGTTCTTACCTGCGCAAGAAGCGCAGCGGGTCCTAGGTCTCGGCGAGCACGCCGACCCGAATGCGATTGCGCGTGCAAGTCTCGCGCAGATGAACGAGATGTCTCGACGCGCTGAGAGCGGGTTGTCCTTTCGTTCGAGCACGACAGCGAGGTCGTCCTCGTCGAGCGGGACAGACGTGACTGCCAACTCTTGCCAAGATGCCTTGTCGCGGATATCTCAGATACATCTGCAGATGCACGCTCCTGGGACGTCGGCAGGGGACGAACCGTTTATTATCCCGCCGGAGGTGTGGGAACCGCCTGCGCAGAATGCGCATGAGGGATTGCAGGTATTTACACTAGGGCATCTGTTGCCACGGAGCAACCTCGAGGATAGGAATGGTAATTGGACGTTTCCCGGGGAGGAGGGCGCAGCTGGATCCAGTTCTGGGTCCACGGCGGACGGAGGAGATGCCGTAGGCGGCGGGGAGGACGAAGGATACGAGAAGGAAGAGAGTCCGGGGGCAGAGGAAGTCGTGCAGCCGACGCCTACGAACCCATCGAGCGGATCGTCCTCGCCACCTTCCTCTTCGTCATCCCCGTCGCCCACGGGTGCGGGGAGCCACAAGAAACTACGTGTGCGTCGGTCGACATTCGTCCCCGGATGGGCGGTACCACCACGTGTGTTGCTCGTGGACGACGATGCGGTGAGTCGACGATTGAGCAGCAAGTTTTTGCAGGTGTTTGGGTGTGCGATCGATGTGGCTGTGGACGGGGTTGCCGCGGTGACCAAGATGAATTTGGAAAAGTATGATTTGGTATTGATGGTGCGTCTTAGTACACGCGCGCTTGTCTGTCGTCGATACTGATACTTCGGCTTTCGCGCCGATAGGACATTGTGATGCCAAAGATGGATGGGATATCCGCAACGTCGTTGATAAGACAGTTTGATCATATGACGCCCATCATCTCAATGACGAGCAACTCGAAACCAAGCGAGATTATGACGTATTATTCATCTGGGATGAACGATATCCTTCCGAAGCCGTTTACAAAGGAGGGCCTGCTGGACATGCTCGAGGTGTGTTTATCATTCGACCACGGGTATATCGATGTCTGACGCCTAGTCCTGATGATCAGAAACACCTGATGCATCTCAAAGTGATTCAACAAATGTCCAAGTTACCGAGAACGCCGGTGGGAGTACCGCCCTTGTCGGACGAGGGGTTCAACGAAGCGCTCGCGGATGGCGTCGCGGGTTCATCCTCGTCGACGATGCCGAGTTATGACGACGATGGACGGATCAATCCGTTGGCGGGCATGGGTCTCTCGGACGAGCGGTATCAAGCGATTCTCAAGGATCTCGTGAACAACGAGAATCTGATGGGGGTCGGTGTTCCCGAAGCGTTTGCCGCATTCGAGAGTATGGGGGTGGCTCTCGATGTCGGTGTGGGCGTGGGTGAGAAGCGGGGTTTGGACGAGGATGGGGGGAATATACGGGAAGGGAAACGAGGGCGGTTCGAGGTCTTGGACTGAACCGTGCGTCGTCGGGTTACTTCCCCGGTTTTGTGGGAAATGCGAGGAGTCGACTGATTCCATCGTTTTGCGGATCACGGATCTATCACACGACGTGACGCTGTCTTGGAGCGTGCGTACGGTATACCCGGTGTCGACGCTGTGCTCCGACGTTTGCAAGCGACAGTTTTCCCGTTGTTTACGTGCTTTTTCTTATGCATTGTTGTGGATGGACATGCATCACATCTTTTTCATGCCCTATACGCTTTCACTCGGACGTTTTCCTCTCTCTCTCTCTTTTTTTTTCTGTCTGTCTCCCTCTCTCGCGTTGTTGTAGGGGATTTACCATATACGAATTTATCTTTAGGTCGCTGTCGAAAACCGCCGCAATGATATCGATTTCTTTTTTTTTCTTTTTAAAAAAAAAATTATTATAGATGAACACGCTCCCTCGCTTTCGACTGGGCCATCCGTCTCACATGCCAAGGGTTGTTTGTCGAGAGAGCTATAGTATGATATGCATAAAATCAGCAAGATGTCCACGAGATAGGCGCGACGGCCTCCCGCGAGCGCATTTAGTAGTAGCTCGATATCTGTTGTCCGAGTGCGGATGGGTGATAGGCGGCCTTGGTGTGGGGCAACGGCGGGCGACAGAACGCCACATTACATACAGATCGACCTACAAGGTGTTAGAACGGCGATCGACGTGATTGATTATGGCACACGTACGCGGAAGACGATAAGAAGAGGGGGTTGGAAGAGGTGTAAAAAAAGAGGGAGTATAAGAAAAGAAAGGGGAAAGGGAAAGGGAAAGTAAGTAACACAGCGCAGAGGGCAAGAGCGTCCACGGTCACAGGTCGGACTAGAGAAGCACGCGCGGGCGAACGGGGGGAGGGGGGGAGTTTACCTGGTCCGCTCGACCTGGGCATGGTACAAGGCGGCATAGTCGCTATTGGCACGGACGAGTTGGGCATGGGTGCCGCTTTCGACGATGCACCCGTCTTTCATACACCTATCGAGCGTGATGGGAACCAGGGACAATGTTCGCGGTGGGTCAACAAAGATGTTCCTCCAGGAGAAAAAGCACACGCGGGAAAGAGAGGAGGAGAGAGATGCACGTACAGGATACGGTCGGCTTCATGGGCCAGGTGGTGAAACCGATGCGTGACAAGGACGATCGTCTTGCCCGCGCGCACGTTGCGAAACTCGGTCAGGATATCGAGCTCGGCGACGGGATCCAAGGAAGACGTCGCTTCGTCAGCGACGATGAGTCGTGTCATGCGGTTGTTGATGCGCATGAACGTGCGTGCGCTGTATGTCACGTTATAATGCGTATATGCAACAGGACGGGTGACTCTGGACTTACGTGGCGAGGCGTTGCTTCTCACCGTCTGGGGACATGGCTTCAACACAGGTTCCCTAACCGGATGACGTTCCGTTTACGCACCTGATATCGACACCAGGTGACCCTTGTGTCGAGCGAGCTCTTCTTTCAGTGCCTCGGACGGGTATCCATACATGCCTTCCAGCCATCCATTATTGATATCGAACGAGGGCCGAAGCTGAGAGTCATATCCATTGCTGAGCCTCGATATCCACTCAGAACAATCGCCCATCCGTGCTGCCTCCTCGACGTGCTCCTGCTCGATGTTAAACGTGGGTGGGAGACCAAACGCGATGTTTTCCTTCATGGTGACAGGGTAGACGACCGGAGACTGTGACTGGAACGCCATTGCGGCGCGGAGCTGGTCCATGTCATAGCGGACGAGAGGCAGGTCGTCAATGAGGATCTCGCCCACGGTCGGATCGAACAGTCGTGCCAACAATTTAAGCATGGACGATTTTCCGCTTCCGTTGGTGCCCACCACGAGGACGAGCTCGCCAGGCAAGATCTCAAAGGAAACATTGCGGAGCGCGTGGTGATCGCTTCCTGGATATCGTAACGAAACGTGTCTTGAAAATGTCGACATGCGTACGTGAGCGTTACATATACGACGCCCATAGAGAAGATGACGTTACCTGAAGGAGATCTTCATGCCGGCGTCATAGGACTTGTCGATTGAACGAGGAAATGGTTCTGTACCTTGTGGCATCGTGCTCTGGTGGTTGATGGCATTATAGAGACGCTTGGCCTGCAAGCAGACGTCCAGAAAGCACGGCGTATCTTCAGTATACTGTCCTATGCTCAACGAAATAGATTTGGTGGCTTGCTGCAGAAGCGCCATCGAAGCGATGGACGATGGAGACAAATGCGCCGGAAGTATCAACACATATATGGCCTGAAAAAAGGTTGCTAAGAAACCAAGGAGAAGGAACACAATGTGCCTGACCATTGGGAGATCCAAAGTGATCTCCATCAGAAAATCCCAGTACCAATCTCGCAAAAGTTCAGTGCGCCAGGGAGTAGGATTCAAGACCTCGACATCTCCCAGTCGCTCCGCAGATTTCTTGTATTCTGTGGGTGGAATTGAGTAATGCCGAAATCTAGAGAGGGATTGCACGTACCGGTCTCGATAGAGCTCGCTATCCCATCTAGCATAATGTCGGCTCTATACTGAGTCGAAAAAGCGAGGCCAAAAAGGGCTTTCATTCTCTGTAAATGGAAATTGTTGGGCCAATAGATGTACGCTGTTTCGAAACTGTGAGCGAATAACGAGGTAGAGTCACAATTGAACAGACCTAAGCAGCCAATACCATTTGACGGAGCGAGCCACCAAAAGAGTCCATGCGCGACACAGAAACACAATAACACCTCCCGCTCCGGACTCCGTTTGCGGGAGATGGCATGTAGCAATACGAACACCTGAGAAGCCAAACCAAGGGTGCATTCCATGAGCCGACTCAGTTGCTTCAGAAAACGGCCACCCGGAAATTCGGACTCGAACCGTCCCTCGACAGGAAAGATGGAGTACAAGTCTAGTTACGCATTAGTTTTTTTTTCCAAAATCTTGCGAGCGCTCGGCGTACCCTGTATGGAGAGCAGATCGACCCTCAGACTTGCTAGGAGCGAAGGACTCGTTAGAGAGATACGATAACGGAAATAATTGCTCTACCGCGTATCAACTGAGGTATAAAGTGTGCTCTAAACCGGTTGGTCAAAATTTCCAACGACCGAGCACTGCGTTTAGGGTCAACGACCGCTCATATAGTCCTTCCGAATCGCTTACTGTGTGCGTTCAGCAGCGACGTTGACCAGAGCGCAAGAAATCCAGGAAGTGGCGAGTGACCAGTACGCCCCTGGGGGTAGCGCTCTGTCTATGAAACCATCCCCGAGCTGCTGGGAATAAAGGCAACACTACTTGTGTGGGTGACGTGAACAACATACCCTATCGAACAAGACACTCAGCCAGTAAAGGTTGATGGCCGAGTAAATGCCTAGCCATATGGTGGTCACCATATACGCGACGAATTCCGCCGGCGCGAGCTTGGTTGTATCGACCAGCTGTCTCCTCACGTGGGGTATTTCCTCGCAGATCGCTCGAAACCCATCCAACAGGGAGCATGTGCGCAATGTAAATGGAGGCGAAGCTGCGTCTTCGTATGTCAAGTCGTATACGCCATACCGACGACACCGGAATCGACCACGCGAGGCCTTTACTGGTGATATGTTCATCTTACTGCGCGCAACGCTTTAGCTTGGGGTATTTGTGCGTATGATGTTCGATGCTGGGGAACAATATCAGAAAGCACGGGATTGAATCTGCTGCACTGAGATACACCACCTACATATTTATACCCTAGCCTGACGACACCCGGGTCCGGGTGTATCTGGTTCTGCCACCGCCGACCGTGAATGATGTATCCAGAGAGGGCGAGCCGACCCTGGACAAACGCGAGACATACCTTTCTTCACCACCTGTGGGCGTCCATCTAGTCTATTTAGAATGAACTGTCAAACCATCTGATGTAAAATCAGAAGACGCCCACCGATTGAATGGACACCGTAATGAACCCGAGACCAACGTGACCAGAGAAACAGAAAAAAGACACGGTTCTATCAGCCAACGGTGACTTGGGTTTCCATATTTTGGTGGGCACACACATGTGTGAGCCGGAGTGACGGTTGAATGATGATGTGTGTATCAGGTTGCGCTCCTGGCCACGGGGGCCTGAAAACTCCGAAAAGGGCCTTGGACGCGACGATCCGATCTTTCCAACTCATTACCGCTCGCATTGCGAATGAGACGCCTATGCTTACGGTGGAGTCCAATGAACGACGGTTCAATGGCAGTCGGACGTCCGAGGGCGGGAATTATAGTCCTATAGTCCGCTCCTGTACATGACTGTGAGGAGTGGCGCATATAGAAGAATGATGAATGGATGACATGTAATTCGGGCTGAGGACCGACCACCCACTGCCAGCGATCGCGCCCACAATAACGAAGCTGTGTTCTTGGTAGGCCACCATTATGAAGCATCGCCTGCCAGTCGGAGAATTGGAAATGAAAAGTGGATTGTCATAAAACACGGGTTGCGAGGGCCAGTCGGCCATCGTACGTTGCAACCATTTCCGACTTGAGCAATGCTCTCAGACACACTTCATGTCGTCAGCTGCGGCTGCGTCAAGGCGAACCTAGAGACTGGTCACTGCCTGATCGCAATCCCGCCCGCCCAACGTCTGAATTGGGGTCGGCGATTCAAAAAGGGGGGTTAAGGTTAATTCCAGGACCTACCGTTCGTTACAGTCTCCTCCTTCTCTCCGCTGTAGCTACATGACAACAAGGGTTAAACCAAACTCGGGGGCTGGTGCAGAGCGGTCGACAAATGCAAATTGATGTTGGCGCGCCTACAAGTATGACGTACAAACCTTTGTAGGGAAACCAACCACCCACCGCGCGCAAGGCATTTCGGAGATGCAGATGAGTTGTGATGCGGTGCTGTTGATGATCAATATTTCCCAGGGAATCCACCCAATCTACTCCGACACCACGTCCAGCTTTAGCCAGGCATCCATCTTCTCCCACACCTCCTCTTGTTCGTTTGTCCATTCGTCTCTTTTTTCTCTGACACAAGCAGCACACAATCCCTCCGCCACCCAGTCGATTTGTTTGAGTTGCTCGAGGGCCTCGAGGGGCTTGTACACGCTATCCCCTGCTATTGCAGATTGTATCACCAGAGGAAACCATTTGTCTGCCAATGAGTTGGTACACGCCATGTGTGGTGTCACAGGCTAGAAAGAAAATAAGCAAACCAACGGAACTGAACCTGGATAGCAAGGAGAGATGGGAAAAAACACATGCATGGACGCCGCCCACATTCTGTTACAGAAAACGCCACCGACACCATCTCCACCAAAGCAGCCAGGCGGGAACAAACAAAGAGGCGATTGAGAGGATTGGACACACCGGTTCAAACAAGACGGGGGTGAAATGGTCCACGATGTCATTCATGAGATTTCGGCAACGCGCGACGTCTGTGGGCGTCAGGGCTATCGCTTTCGAAAGTCCGTCATGGGTCGCATCCGAGCTGGGTTCAAAATCGGTCGTCGTCACCAGGCTGTAATAAATGCCTTTCTGGATCTGTGAGTCGTCCGAGCACATACAGCAGGTCCCGGGGGGTGCCAGCGGCGCAAAGTTTGATAAATCGAGATGGTATGTTAGGTGGAGGACTCACGGAGGTAATGTTGTACCGCAACGCGAGACCCAACGCCTCCTCGAGATGATTGGGATGAACAAAAGGGGACGGTCCGCTGGGAAACATGGCTACGAGATAAAATCTCGCCAGGCTATGCACAGACGGGATATCCAACTGCTCCGACGAAGACACGCGAAGAATGGAAGCAACGTGTTGAAAGGGTGCTTTCATTGATAGCGGACTATGCATGAGGCGTTTGAATGAGAACAACGGACGATCCTATCCATAACATGGACGCTCACGTATCGTGGTAGAGATGCGCCAACAGCGACGTGAAATCCTGGACTTGCACGCCGAGCGCAAGCGGAATGGCCACGGTAGGGACGGCGCATCCGTCCTCCTCTCGCTGCAGAACAACTTTGGAATGTCGGCGCAGCAGAGATTCGTGGATCCTGAACAGCACGACGCCGTCTTGGCCGTCGACCTGGTTGTCAGATGCCTTCACGATCACTGATCCATCGTCGAACCAGTAGATGGGATGTCGATAGGCTTGTGAATTTGCTTGGTTCACCATGTTCCAACTCCTGCTTCCGGATAACAGCCTCCAGCTAATTACAGCAACGACCGACAGAGGAATACGGGCAGCGGGTCGATAATGGAGGCGGACGGGCGGAGAATGGGCGGTACAGGCATGCACGTCAGCGAGATCATCAGCAAATCGAATTCCCACTCCCATCTACTTGTGATCAGCCCAACAACAAACATTCATCACGCAAGAATTGTTAATACAACACTTTACTCAATCGTTGTATGGAATTAAGGAGAATATCACCCTGCTTCACTACTTTCTCATATTGAGCGCTCTTGAGTGACGGTCGCGTCGTTTCCACGATTCCATGCACCTTGTCAATCGTGCAGTGCAGCCGTCCATTGGCGATAAATCGTGACAGCTCGCTGAACCTCTCGTTGAGTCGTCGTGCTCACCAGAAACGAACTTCAACTTGCCTGTCAATGAAATCAACGCTGACCCCAAATGCGCCACTGAGACTTTCCAGCGTGACGCTACGGTATGATTCCAACAGTTGACTGTACGCGAGGATTCGCATCTCTCGGACGTAGTAACGGGTATGCGGAGATAATAACCGCGAAGGCAGGAGGTAAGTTTGCTCGAGGGTAGCTGTGGGCGTGGTCATGGCGTGGCGGACAGCCATTCAGGGAAAGATCCATCAGCAAGCCAGCCTATTGTGGGCGTAGAAAACGTGTACCTAGTGCGACGAAAAACTTGGCGTAATGGCAGTCGTACAAGTTGTTTACGAGGTCACCGAGGACAGGAAGCTCGGGTAAGACGGAGATAACATCTGGGGCAGTGATGAGCTGAAACGACAATCAGCCTTGGTACGTAAGCATGGTGCAAGACAGCAACCTTTTTCTTCAGATCTGGCCGCTTGAGGGTCAACGAGTTGACTATAATCGTGAGAGCGACAAAGTCAGTATAGGAGATTAATTCTGTAGCTGTGAACGTCGACAGCGCGTCAAGCAAGAGCTCGCCACCGGTCTTGAATTGACGAATAGAGACGGCGTGAAGTCCTCGGTAAACCTTGAGGCGATTTCGTCTGTCCCAGTCACCGCCCTCTTCGATGAATCTGCAAAATGTTATCCAGTGGTCCATGAAGCGGCAGAGACGTGACCAACTTTTCCGCCTTTTCAAGGTTTTCGGTAATGAGAGCGTTGTCCCCAAAAAAGAGTCCGATCCGGATGAGAGCGAGGGATATATCTATCCTTGATCCAAGTCCAGGGGTTTTCTCCAGTGCCAGCTTCTGCGCTGCGATGGCACGCTCCTGCTAAAGAGGTCAGTTGAGCTGCGCGGCGCAGGGGTCATCGACATACCCTGTCACCTATCCGCGTTAGGTGGTTCGCGCGCGCCTTGAGGGCATCCGATATTTCAGACTCTCCTTCCGTTTTCTCAGCCTCGGCGAGCCGTTCGTCGAGCTTTTTGAGCTCTTCCTCGCCCGCTTTCTCCATCTCATCAAGAAGTGCAGGGTCGGAAACGAGAGCACCCGAGGACGTGACCAGTTGATAATATGGGGCCATTTCTGATCGCAAGTGGACGTTCTAGCGGAACAGATTCGTGTCAGTGAATGAATGGGCGTACTGTCCGCTTTGATGCCATCTAGCAATGCATTTCGGGCGTTATCGTGGAGGTGCTTGAGTGAGGGTGAAAGTAAGGTGAATACATGTTGAGGAAGACTGAGATTAG
Source organism: Xerocomellus intermedius (assembly GCA_038090955.1). Taxonomy (NCBI): domain Eukaryota; kingdom Fungi; phylum Basidiomycota; class Agaricomycetes; order Boletales; family Boletaceae; genus Xerocomellus; species Xerocomellus intermedius. The sequence continues at coordinate 35,089 of JBBPNP010000161.1, forward strand.
GGATGGGTAGGACCGCGTCGTCCGACATGGCGGTAGGCTGAGTGGTGCTGCAGTGACATGGACGCGTCACTATCACCCATATTCCCACGACCAGGGTATGAACAACTCATCATTACCTTGGAACCAGATATTTGATACCATTTACCCGCACGAGGTAAGAGCTTCACAACCACCGCAGGCAAAGAAGCTTACCGTGCCGAAAACGTTCCAATGAGATCTACGTACTGTAGGTGCTGATAGTCCATCATGTCTGACAGTCTTGCACCAAAATTTAACCAGTTCACTATCAAATTCTCTCCTGGGGGCGTTTGTTTCTGTTATTCGGGGTTTCCTCATCTCATCGTCTGTTTTATGGCATTGACGGGACGGTGTGCCAATGTTGATGAATGGAACGATCGAATCCCGAGGACGATCGACACACTCATTAACCGTGCCATTCCCATCACGCAAATCCCTCATATTCATATTGAGGCTGGAAGGCTTCAAGCTGCCATGTACCATCAATGAGGAGGCCGTGCTAAGAATGTGTATGCATGTCCTAGATCAAGTAGTCCCCTCACGAGTATGGGCATCCAACGAAACCTTTGAGACCAGCAAAGCGTGGCGCGCCTCGTGAGGGCTTCAAATTCTCCCAAGGGTTAAGGTAAGTAACCCAACCTAAAAAGATGTTCACAAATTTAAAAGCTCGCCTCATTCACTCCGTCAGTTGACTGGCAGTCACAACGGCCATCGGCCCGTCGCGATGCTGACTCCTGAGTCAAGGGCCATGTGAAGCTGCAACAGAGCTGTCGTTCCACTATGACGAGAGGCCCAAAGTGATCCTAGGTTGTGTCTTGTTTCGATTTGGCAGGGGAAACACGTCATAAAACTGAGATCGGCACAACATCTCGCATGCAATCTCCATGGAGGCTCCGAGTCGCGATATTTAGTGAGAAGTGAGACAATATCAACATCGAGGCTGAAACAAACTTGAAGGAACAATACACAACAAGTTGATGTATACGAGTAAGCAGGAAAGCAGGACCTATCCCGGGCCGCATAGATAACTAGAGATGAACAGTAAACAAGTACATAGCATGCGAAAGTGGGCGCTTTATCATCTTATTTCCCAGCGAAGCGGGATCTCTAGTGTTAACTCGAGTCTCTATTTTGAGCCTGATGTCGTGTTTTAGTGTTCAGGATGGTGACGGCATACATAGGGAAATGGACAAGGAGGGCCAGCTCGCTCGAGCTGGCGGCGTAGTTATAGGACCGGATCTCGACATCCAAGGTGGTCAGGTCTCCACATGACTCGTTGATCCACGGGGACGTCCCTTTCGGGGTGCGGTAGCTAGCTGTGGGACAGCGAATGAGAGGAGTCAGATGTCTCGCCATTTCTTTCAACTGCATCAACAATCCTTGTTAGCTTGAAACGGACCGTTCTCCAAGACTTGACATTCAAGCGCCTCATCCTCTCGGGCAATCACCACCATCTTGGACAGCCCCATTCCTCGAGGGAATCGTCCATGCATCCTCAGGCTGCTCCGACAAGAATGACACGACCGCTCCTGGGATCCCGTAGCATCATAGATGATCCTCTTCAACGGCGTGTCAGTGCTATTGCACGATTCCCTTCGATGGGTCATTCCTCGCGCTCCTTCCGAGTTTCCTAGCTTTACAAGGGTTCTCATGGCTGTTAGGGTCCACTTGGATGATGAACATGATGAACCGTACTGTGGAGAAATTGACACACTTCTTGAACTCACATAGGGGTTTCGTTCACTTGTTCACCACCGACACACAAGATTTCGTTTACAGCAACAGTAGAAGCGCGCACAATCTGCGCTCTTGGGAACGCTGGTGCACAACCAAGTCTTGTTGGCGCATTCCGTACTCTGCCAACGGTGGCGTTTGGTTCGCTGGTCGGTTGAAAAGCCAAGTGGATTCAACAATTGTCCCGGTGCAAGTCTAATAGAGCCAGATGACTCGGACAGAGTATGATCACACGCAATTTCATATCCCAGCATATCCCTCGCACAGTGGTTTTGAGAACCCGCACGCGCCCTGGGCCTCTGAGATAGACGGACTCAATAGTACATACATAGCGTTCAAGGCCTTGGTCTCTTTAGGATATCGGTAGCGGCGCCAAGGTGCCAGTCCCTGACTTCGGGAAGATGCAGCTTTCAAACCGACTGTATGATATGCTACATTAGAGTGTTTTCAAGATCTTTGGTCACTGTAGTCCTTCCATGATAGCACCCGCGCCCCCTCGCTTCGGCGCGTTGCGCCTGCGCTCGGTGGCGGCGGGGATCAAATCGACAAAACTAGATAAACGTTCGCGCGGTCCCGTTTGCAGGGAATTCGACGAATGCTGCTGACAAAACCCTCGAGTCGGGGATCAATCGATCACTCTCACCCCTGGCCGCTCCACCCATACTGTAATAGGGATACTGAGCAATTACCCTACGATACACACACCGACATTGTATACCGCATGTGCTGTCCATCAAAAGGCCCTACAGGACAATAAACGAGGCGTCAAGAGACGAAATAAAAATACTATCCACAGATTCATTTCGGACCCATCTTCAGATCGTACAGCGTTCCTTACAAGGTCACAACTCAGTGCTCATACGCTTACTAACCTTCATCAAGTTCCAGGCTTCCAGCCAGCACAACGCTGGTTTGCACAAACTTGGACGACGGTCAGGCTTTCAAGCTCAGTCATGCCACTCGTAACAGCCATGTTACCTAGTAACCTAGCGCGTTTTGGTAAGTTGTTCGGGGAGACATGACAATTGCCAGTGAGGCATTGGTCCACATCTGGGCACGACCCTTGAAGTACGCTCTACGTAGTACGCTACCTGGTTTCAGTTGGCTTTCCGTGAACAATTAAGAACTGACAGCCCGTTTCCATTGGAGTCAGAATCGGGCCCGACCTGGCTGGATCCGTCCTACACTGAGTTTCCGGCGCGGTCCATGGTTTCCCTTCAAGTACGTGGCACTTGTTTTATCTTCGTATGGCAGTTTCAACACATCTATATGGTTGCGATGAGTATGGCGTCATCGTTGCAGGTAGGCACCAATACCTGTTGCCACAGTAAGCATGTGAAACGTTCTGATAGACTTGCCACAAATGAAATTCCATACGCACACTCGCGTCACGTCCAACTTGTCAGCTTCTGTCGAGCCACTTTGTCATGACGCACATCGTCATGTTTGAGTAAGCCTGCGAACTTTGTACTAGTCAGTTCGTACGTATACTGTTAATAGCAAGTGCTCTTCATATCTGAATGTACGGTATTAATGAATTATCAAGTTAGCCTGTCTAGATCTTGGATGGTGATGTGGTCCTACTAGTGTTGTCACCAGAGGTTTGCCAAGGATCACTAGACTCGTCACAGGTTCCCCAAGTGTGAACAGACCTCCTGGAGATCTAGATACCTCCCGCAACGTGGATGCGGAAAAAGGCACCGTCGGGGCTTCACTACGGCGTTAATTGACACACACGTCACTGTCTCGGGTTGCGTCCCAACCGCTCAATCCATGCTAGTACTCTCAGCACGCTGGCATAATAGGCGATGAAGCTGACGGTGCATTTTTTTTTCAAGACCGCGACAGTGATAAGCTATCTAGGGTGGCTGCACCACCGACGTATAAAATGGGCGGCACTTGGGGAGGACCGCATCCATAACCCCTCCTCTATCTGATCAGCTGCGTATCATGTTCGGGAAGCTTTTCTGTGCCGCGGCGCTCGTGAGCGCCGCACTTGCGCAAAACATCGACATCGCCTTGCCAGTTGCAGGAACCAATGTGGCCGCTGGTTCAGCTTTCACCGTTCAGCTTGAAAGACATGTACGTACCACATCCCGGAGCTGTCCACCTCCCTTGCCCCACCACTGCTCAAAGGTCGTCCTGACTCACTGATACACAGAAGACAACCACATATACCGGCGAAGTCGCTGTCGTGATTGGTGTCTCTCCCTGCCCAGGCACAGTCTGCTCCAACAGCGGCCTGGGTACTGTCATCTACAACGGTCCTTTCAATCCAGAGTCAGTCAACAGCGAGGGGAACGTGTTCCAAAACATCACGGTGACCGCTCCGAACTCGTTCAACGGTCCCGCGCAACTCAGAGTTGCACGCTTTTACCTCCTCGGAGTATGCATTCTCTCCTTTACTCTTGGTTGCAGAACACAGATGCTGACACCCTGCGCAAGTTCACGACCAATACTCCGGAGGTGGAGCTCACGAACACCACTTTCAAAATCGTCGGGGCGACCGGTTGAGGGCGGCCGATAATTTGGCCTGCAGAGCAGATTTCTCGGAAGCTAGCAGGTTTTAAGTGAGAAAAAAAATGCAAATCCTGCATTTGAAATATACTTTGTCAGGAATGTTGGTTTTAAACAAGTTGAAGTAAAGCAGCGTCGTAAATGGATGAACAAACTTGAAGTACTGTCTTCGTGCATGAGTGTTGGTAGTATGTCAAGTTCTGCCTGTTAGTACATTGGCGCAACAGCTCAATTCCGAAGCATCCGCGAACGATAAGTTCACTTGGAAGTGCTGCCTGCGTCGGGGATAACCTTGCTTGATGGTTTGTCGACGCTTATACTTCCCCGACCTAAGGAAGGTTAGTCCGTGACATATTCGCATCTGGATACGCTCAAGGCGAGATGTGGGATCATGGAGGTGGTGTGGATGGGCGGCAAACTGTTACAGAGTCCGGAATCCATGGCAGAGTCCGGACCGGCGCCTAGGCGCCGCTGTGTCCAATTATCCGACATCCTTTCCAGCGCTCCAGCAGCGAAGGCAACGATGCCCAACATCCGTGTCATACTATGGTCGGTCAAGAAGGCTCGAATCGTGACATGTGTTAGTAATGTGATGTTCACGAGAGTTTGTTCCTGTATTGTATAGAAAATGGAGGTGGAATCAACTCACGAAAACGACATCACTGTTTGTATTGGTTCAGGTACAACAACCCTGTTGCGCTTGTTCAGCGAACCTCCCCCAGAGTCACGACCGTTGTCGATACCAGATGTTCGTCTTAGAACGGCCACTTTCAGAGCTCTCAAGTCAATCTCAATCTCGGGATCAACACCTACATGACTGCGCAGACCATCCGCGCACAAAGCAAGCACTCTCCCGGCTTCTGCCTCGGACCCCACGGGACTTACCTCTTCCTCTCGTGTATGTCCAAGTCGACCAAGGCGAAATCAGGAGGGGAGGAGGCCATCGCATCGTCGAACAAATCTTCATCCCTGTCCGACCTGCCGAGTCCGACCTCTCAAAGGAGGAGAACTTCCTGAGCCCATTCCTCCGATGGGTGGAGCGCGAACGACCGGTGCTTCCTAACAGTGCGGCATTCAAGTCAAAACGTCCGAGTACAGGTAACTTCGCCGCTGCGAATTCGGCGGCGGTAACTGCGGGGCGAAACCTGGGAGCAATGTCTCCACGGCGTGACAAAGATTCCATCCGAGGAGGCAAGAAAGGCGTTGTCACGATCGTGAAACGAAACGCGTTAGCGTATTCTTCTTCCTTCCCGGGCTGTTTCTTTGTGTTATGAACATTGATGCATTGCAACACTTAATGTTCACGAGCGCATGTTTTTTAATCATCTATGTGTTGTGTAAGAAGTGGAGGTGGAAACAATCCACGACGACGCAAGGTACGCCGCCACGTTGGATCACTCAACTTTGAGCTTGAACCAGGCGAGTCGTACGACGCACACTAGCAGAGCTCAGGTCATCACCGTCGATGGCACACTGGTCACCTCAGCACAAAGTTAGCAGCAACGCCGGCCGCAAGCTTGCGGCGATGATGAGTGGGCAAATTACATATGTATGTTTGGAATGTTCTTACATAACTTGGATCTACATATTACTGTGGCGCATCCACTGGGCATTTCAGATCATGGCTAACCAGGCTGAGTATCTATGCGCCTTCCTCCAACCTGCCAATGTCAATTATTCCGAGTCCCCTCCGCTTCTTGGAGACCTTTCTCGTTATTTTACGACGACCTCCAAAAAGAAAGTTAACGTTGCAAAGTTTCTCTATTATCTTCTTTTATACTCGCCAAGCCCGTGCAAACTCGAACAAGAGTGTCTGGCGGAGCTCCGCACACTCCCTCACCCAGCGAGTCAAATTAGTAAGGCGTGTTGTCGATCTCAACGAATTCCTGGACTCATTTGTCAACAGTTGATGAGTTATCTGCCCCCGAATTGCCGGAGGTAGCTGACTGGGCACGCCGCCTTTCTGAATGTCTCCCACCTCTAGCTGAAGATGCAACAAGTGTCTTGCAATCATTGACGGATTTGGCAACTCACTATTTTAACAATATGGCGCTAGCCTGTATGTCCCCCTCGTCTTCTGAGTGCCACGAGCTAATAGCCACGGAAAAGTGTGGAACCTCTCAGGGAAGAGTACACCTGATGTTTCCTCGCATCCAGCCCCGGATATCGATCGAGTCAACGCTATCCATGTCCTCCTCCGTGAAGCAAAGGAACAGAAGCGGAAACCATCGTTGAAAACCCTCGTGCGTGTTGTACTATTTCATGGAACCGTCCTCATCTCTGCTATTATTCAGGTCCAATTGCGTGACATTCCGACGTGCCCTATTACTACTTTGAAATTTATACAGACTGAGAGCAAGAAGTTGGGTATTGTTGCACAACCGTGTGGTGTGGGGTCAGAGCTAGCCCACATCATGCCATTTTCACTCCATACTAAAGTACGTAGAGTATATTCTTCTTTTTCGAAAGGCGGTTATGACGTTTTCCTCAGACCCATACCCATGCGACCCTCGAGATGTTCACGGGTTGCACCATCACGGCAGAAAAGATTCAAGAATTGATTAATGCCCCCGAAAACGCATTACTTCTACAACATGACGCCCATGCGGAGTATGATCGCCTATATTGGGGCATCGAGGCTGTGCCCGGGTCTGACGGCAGTGTGAGCCCCATTCTGGTTCGTAATTGACGAACATTCACATGTAGTAGGTTCGGTACTACTCTCGTCCCGTCCGCGAAGACCGCACTGGTCCTTTGACAGAGCATCAGATGAATAAGGAGCTGTTTTTCGGCACAAATGTCCTCAACAGGGATCGTCTTATTGGTCTCCCCGATCCTCGTTTCTGCAATGCTATGCTCGCCATCATGCGTGTTCTCCACATGAGTGGTGCCGCTGACGTGTTGGATGAGCTTAGAGAAGATGATGAGCACTCGAGGGAGGGTGGCTCTGGTATGGGCATATCTGATGCCCTCGACAATCTCTTCGCTATAAAGCTCCACGTTGTTTCTCTATCACGGGTAACCGGTAATGGTTGAATAAGGCGGGAAGTAGATTCCGAAAACACGACGTCTTAATTTATGCTGCACTCATGTCTGCTTGTCTCGGGGTCATAGGTTCGTGTATGATAATTACCCTTGTTGCATGAATAATTAGATACAGGCCGCGCCAACCTCGTTCTACAACCCAGCGAAAAGATACGATACTATCGTTTACCACGTACTTTGCTTCCTCACTTAGGCCAGTAACGGTAACATGTGAAGCACGCACACGGGAATACAAGAGCAATGTACGGGACACGTCACAGTAGGTGCGTATCTAATACGTAGCATTCAAACTTCCGGTCTTTTTTAGCAGGGTGCTTATCACAGTTCAACCTTACTGTTCGCTCTGCCTACCCGATCTGGGTCGACTCACACGCCTTCGTTAGCTCACTCCAAACGGGCATCGTTCCCTGGTATGCATAAAACAACAAAAAGAAGACAAAGGTCGAAAACGAAATGCACACGAATAAAAAGCACGGACAGGCTCTTCAGATGCACATATGTAGATCACCCACCAGCCCCTCTGAGTTTCTTCAATACCCGCTCGTGTAACGCTCGAATCACAGGTCCGATCGTACCGCCCTCACATACGACTCCCACGTCGATTGGGGCGATGCGACGCCCTCCTGCACCGCTTTCGGGCGAGCGTGTGCGTGTGGCGCGGACGGCGTCGAGGACGAGCGTACGGAAATCTGGGATGGGCTCTAGTCCAATCCGGTCCAGCGAGTGCGTATGCGAGTAAGAGTCCGGACCAGAGCCCATCGGCTGGGAAGGCGGTACAACGTTGCCTTGGAAAAGCGAATACGAAGCATCCAAAATAGCGATCCGTTTGCCGGTCATTAATCTCAAATCGAGCGCATGTCTGGAAGAACCAAACAGGATGTGGTGTGAGCAATGCATGTGCGATGTTTTGGGGAAGGGAATCGGAGGAGGAAAAGGAAAAGGAAAAAAGAGACGCATACCGAAGATCGCCATACAACACCCGCCACCATCCCATACCCTTGACGACGGTATCAAACCACGGTTCTTCGGCAAACTTGACCTGCTTGCCCCTCCCATGGCCGATCGACACCCGCTCCTCTCTCGTACCCGCAGCGAGGCGATCAAGCTCGACAGCGATAGGCAAAGTGTCCCGAAGAAGTCCTACAAGACGATGAAGCGATGGTGCAAGGGGACCGTGCCGGAGGATCTGGCGGAGGAATGGTTCGGCTTCTTCGTGCGGGTTCGATCGTAGATGGGATTGTATGGATGTGACTGGGGGAGGTGGCGCGAGGGTATTTGCATTAGAAGACGCAAGTAATGGAGAGCAACGCGAGAAACGAAGTTCAAAGGAACCGCCCGTGGGGGAGAGTTGGTCCGTACAGCTGATGAATACCGTATAGTCCTGTGTACCGATAAACATTGAACGTTACGAGATAAGCAGAAGACCAAAAAAAGACGAGGATGACTTACCGAGGAGTAAGCAAATTCGACGGTCTGTAGATCGAACGAAAGGAGTCGGACGTCTCGCCATTTCTTTATTTTTGCCATCTGGGCGACTGCAACAAAAATCTTCGTTAGCAAACTGGTCATTCTCCAAGACACGTCCAAGCTCCTCACTCTCTCGGGCAATCACCACCATCTTGGACACCCTCGCCCATTCCTCGAGGAACTCGTCCACGCATGTATCCACCTGTTCCGACAAGAACGACACGACCGCTTCCGTAGCATCATAGATAATCCTCTTCGACGGCCGAATGATATCGCTGCTACTCCGTCCGGCCGCGGCCCGCTTCCCAACAGGCTGTTGTACATATTTGAGCTTGACACACGTCACGACTTGAGCCCCCTTGTCTGACCACCAATTGAGTGGTATGACACGGATGTTGGGCATCGCTGCCTCGGCTGCCGGAGCGCCGGAAAGGATGTCAGATGATTGAACGCAGAGGGCGGGGATGGAACGGGCGAGAGAGGATTGCATGTAGGATAGGGCGGAAGATTGAGGAAGTGCGCTCGTTGGATTGACGTGCGTGTATGGAATGCCACGGAGCTTGAACTGGGCTTCGACTTTTGTATAGGCAACGCGCGCGCTGAGAATGCGTCGTACAGGCTCGAAACAGAGGACCACTAGGACAGATGCCCACTTACCAACAATATGCATAGAGTTCTCTGAGGGTCTGTGTCTCCAAATGGAAGCTAGCGATGGATAAGACACGGAAACCATAAGGACTCTTCAAGCAGTGGAACTCACTTGTCGTCCCTTCGTAGGGTGTTATGCGCTGATGAGGCAACGTCACGCTTCCGCTTTTGCCCCACTTGAGGATCTTCTACACGCGGTCCAATAACAACTTCGGATGGTCCCTTCCCACCTCGTATACGTTGAACGCCCAACCAACCGATATCCTCCATAATCATGTTACCATACATACTGTCCGGTAACACCTTGACCGAGATGAGCGCATAGCGAAAATCGTCCTCGGTGATCACGAGCACGAGATAGTGAGACGGAAAGTTGGAGAGTTTGATGTACATCGTGCCTCTTGCCAACGGGCCCAACTTTTGTAACTCTGAGGAATACGCATGTGTGTTGGTGGACAGGGGGGATGACGAGAAAGCAGGACCACATACCCTCCTTTGAGAAATTGCGGTGTCGGAAGACTTGCAGGCCAAGGTAGCTGGCCTTCTGCTCGACGAGGTCCATGATCGTCTATGAGGTTGTAATACATCGTATCAAATTTTCATGTAAAATTCGATTTTTGTGACTTACGTTAAATCTCAGCGATACCAAGGCCGCTAGCAACATACCCGGGTTGTCGTTCAGGCGGTCTGAGATGATTGCAAACCGAGGTCCACGGGAAGCAGCGGCGAGATCCCCCGTGTCCCGAAGATTCACGCGACCGGTTCTGACGTCAATTGAAACGAGAACAACTTCGTCCGCACAGAGATGGACACGAAGGACGTGGTACCCGCCTATACAAAGTCAGATTTCCTTCGCATACGGATCGACAATACGGACCGTGAGCGTCCAAGATGACTTTCCCGTCGGGAGAAAACACATTACGCGTCGGGCCACGTTGGAGTTGTAACTGAAATACTTTAAGGATGGCTCTGGCATGGGTATTGATGACCTTGTGTAGCATCGCCTCAAAATCGAGGTTGTCCGATTCCTGGAGGACACACATGAGATTTCATCACACCAGGTTCGCATAAACTCACCACCAGGAGTTCTCCAATAATTTCCATGCTTTCATCTTGATCGATGGCGACGCCCAGCGTACCTTTCATGGGTTCCCACTTGACCTCGAATTTGAGTCCTTCGACTTCGTCCGAAGGTCGTGCCGACCCGAGCTTTGCTTTGAGCTGAAGTTCAGACAGCATACGGGCTGATGGTGACCTCGCGGGTCCACTGCCAACCTTGGGACTCGCACGATTCTCGACGATCGAGATAGTAAGTGTTCCTCCATGTGGTGGCAGTTTGATGCGACTGGGGGGCTGTGCGCGTCCTGGGACAGTCGTGGGAGTAGGTCGTCTTGGGAGTAGCCTGAGCGGATCGCAAGATCAAAAGATCGAAGCACTTACACCCAATACGACACTGAAAGTGTCTTATTACCATTTAACAGCTCAACTTTCAAATACTGTCCCCATCCAAGAGAGCACATCCGCATAGCCTGTAAACAAAATTTGCTCGGCAAAAGGTTACCAAAGTGGCGCATGTACTCAAGGACTGACCTGGTACCATAATATCTGAAGTTGGTATGTGAGAGACATCATCTCTACAGAATCATCGTGAGCCGAGGGTGGAGAGTTCGCGCGGTCATACTCACGTAGAAAATTGTACAACCGGACAAGGGGTACATCGACCGTTCCCTCGGGTAGTTTCGGTCTTTCAGGGACCTCAGTACCAGGGGGAAGGTCCACCGGTTCAGGTAGAGGTAGGTAGGACGCCATTCGAAAGTCTGCCTCGTCCGTGATGTGTCGTTTAAGCACGCCAGTTGGCTCCTGAGGGAACTCTGCGGTCGCTAGAGCTCAGTTTCAGTAAGTTCATGTCATCGAGACATACCATCTGCCCCACTCATGTCTCCCCCGACAGCGATAAGGAACTTGACATTAACGAAGAACCAGCCATCGTCTTTCTCTGCTCCACGCATGCAAACAGAGGTTTCAAACAAGCCCGGAACGGTGAAGTGTACCCTACCACCCGCTGGATCACAAAAAAGTTTCAAATGGAGCCCTCGACGCGAAAACAAGGATATTGTGACAGTACCAATTCGGTGTTGAGACATTTCCACGGGTATTATTTCCGTCATGCGAAGACGGTACCGCATAATCTCCTCCATGTCGCTCAATGTTTTGATCACCTCGGCGTCGGTCAAGGGTGGAACGGGAATAATAGATTTCTGCACTCAGTACCATGAGTCCATTTGCTAAGTACAGGGAGGCATAATGCGACCTTGATCCCGGATGGAAGACGTTTATATGTCCCCGAGGTAAGCACGTCAAGGGAGGTAAGAAGATCGTGATTTCGAAGTCTGGTAGATTGTCAGGAGATAACCAGATACAACGGGATGCGTAGCCTCACCTTGCGGGATCCAGACTTTCCCTCGAATAAGTGAGTCCACCAATCACACTCTCGAATTGTTGGTTCTGGTTCATGAGGAATGCGGTGATATTCTACCTTTGTATGATTATCTGCGTTAATTAGAGACGTCCTGAAGCCACATACCATGCACTTTTGAACGGTCTCTGCATCGCGCGCCCATTTCGTGACGGCATACAGCTTCACGACTTGTTTCTTTATCTTGACTACCCAGTCGGCGATCGTTCGCTTTCTTGCGGCATCTGACATGTTCGGAAGCCTGAATCACCAGCATCAAGCATAGCCCACGAAGCTTGTTGTATACTCACGTCTCTGCGAGTTCGGATAGTTCGGCATAGATCGCTTGCATGACTCTGGAGAGGAGTTCGCCGAGCGGTACCTGACCATCGAGAACGACGGGGAGCTCTATTTCGAGTTGCTCCATAGTAGGTTCCTGTTCCAGATGCCCATTTCCCGTGAGGCCGTTCAAAACAACGAGAGCCTCCGCCTTTTGTTTCTGGATGTCGAAGGCGCTCCGGCTCGTGGCCAAGGGATCCATCGAGCAAATTCCGGTCAAGGAGACGATGAGTTCGTCTACGTCGAGCGCTGAGAGAAAGCTCGAGCGCGCAGGAGAGAGAAAGAGCCAACCTTGACGTAGCCGAAGAGAACAAGGAGACACGCGCCACACCACCTTCCTATTGTAGATATGTCGAGTCATAAAAGGAAAGTATAGCAATTTCTTGTGGTCGCAGTACGCGGCGGTGTATCAAATGTTATCACGTGACTCGGGATTTTCCGGAGGTCAACTCAAGCCTTCCCGAGCGGACGAGCGAACCCACCGACAACGCTTAGCAATGCTCAAGGTCTCAAAATCAGCTGCTCTCTTACGGAAGCAGCCTCCCGCACTCAGGCGCTCTCTTGCAACGGTCGCGGACCCACCTGTCCGTCGCTATGGCGGACTGAAGGACCAGGACCGTATCTTCACCAACGCTTATTGCAGACACGATCATGGTCTCAAGGGGGCCTTGGTCAGTTCATGTAGTCCTCTTTGCCGTGTCCCACAAAGTAAAACCATACCTCTAGTCCCGCGGCGATTGGCACCGGACAAAGGACATCCTTCTGAAAGGCGACTCTTGGATCATCCAAACCGTTAAAGACTCTGGACTCAGAGGACGCGGAGGTGCCGGTTTCCCTAGCGGACTCAAGTGGTCGTTCATGAACAAGCCCGGCTGGGAAAAGGACAAGCGGTATGCCTTTTTCTCCGCCCGCCTTCTACCAGGCTCATTTCGTCTTAGACCCCGCTACCTTGTAGTCAATGCTGACGAGGGTGAACCAGGAACGTGCAAAGATCGCGAAATTCTCCGTGGTGATCCTCACAAACTTGTCGAGGGCTGTCTTGTCGCTGGTCGCGCTATGAACGCGAACGCGGCATACATCTATATTCGTGGAGAGTTCGTTCAAGAGGCCAACCATCTCCAACAAGCCATTACCGAGGCATACCGTGCTGGCCTACTCGGTAAAAATGCTTGTGGTTCGGGTTACTCGTTCGACGTTTACGTTCACCGCGGAGCTGGCGCGTACATTTGCGGCGAGGAAACGGCGCTTATCGAATCTATCGAGGGTAAACAGGGTAAACCCCGTTTGAAGCCACCTTTCCCTGCTGACGTCGGTCTCTTTGGCTGCCCAACAACTGTCGCCAACGTCGAGACCGTCGCTGTCGCACCCACCATTTGCCGACGCGGGGCAACCTGGTTCGCCGGTTTTGGTCGGGAGCGTAATCAGGGTACAAAACTTTTCTGTATCAGCGGCCACGTCAACAACCCATGCGTGGTCGAGGAAGAGATGAGTATCCCACTCAAGGAACTCATTGAGCGACATTGTGGCGGTGTCAGAGGTGGCTGGGATAATCTACTTGGAATTATCCCCGGTGGAAGCTCTGTCCCGGTATTGCCCATCGACAAATGTTCCGAGGTTCTTATGGACTACGACTCGCTGAAAGATGCGCAGTCGGGTTTGGGTACGGGTGCTGTAATCGTCATGGATAAGAGTACGGACATCGTCGCTGCTATTGCACGGTTCTCTTCAGTGGGTCTCTCTAATGACTGCTCGCGCTTCCCGGTTGACAAATTCCCTAGTTCTACAAACACGAGTCTTGTGGTCAATGTACTCCCTGTCGTGAGGGTACCACATGGATGATGAACATGATGAACCGTATGGTCGAAGGTCGCGCCCACCGTCGAGAAATTGACATGCTTCTTGAGCTTACGTAGGTTTTTTTTTTCATTTACTCATTGGATACATGTCACGTAATTTCATCTACAGCAAACAAGTGGAAGGGCGCACGATCTGTGCTCTTGGCGACGCGGCTGCATGGCCAATTCAAGGTCTCATGCGTCATTTCCGACCCGAAGTCGAGGCTCGCATTGACGCATTCCGTGCTGCCAACGGTGGTGTTTTGTTCGGTGGTCAATTGAAGAGCCAAGTGGATCCAACGCTGGCATTGGCCGACAATCTGGGTGCAAATCTGATAGAGCCAGGCGATAGAGTACAATGTGCATAATCGCATCGCTCCTCGTAATCTCATATCCACAGGCTCATCTCCGAGGACCTGTCTCCAACAAAACATTTTATGGTTTGTATAGACTTAGAAGACAGTCAAGCTCATAATTGAAGTCCGGACTCGACTGACTCGACACGGGTTTCTAATCTTGCCAGTTTCCGCACCGCCAATTTACTTCAAGCTGAACCTCTCAGCGGAGTGGGACGTGACAGATTCGTGGTGCAGGCCACAGCGTACCACCTACATCATGCCCAACTTGTCATCTTCAAACCACTCAGTCATGACTGATCATCTCTGGATCCGCCGTCACGGTGTGTACAGGTGTCGTTTGGTGCACTGAAGAACCGTAATGTTAGCCTCTCGCACTTTGATGCGATCCCACTCCTTTCACGAAGCATCGTCCAGTTCCCTGTCATCCCCCTGGCCGTTAAAACTCCTCCCGGGTGCGGTGTGGGACTCCAGCGGCCAACTAGCGTGTCCCTACCTGGCGCCGGCCCGAGATGACGGCGCAGCTATGTATCGAAAGGGGAAGGAATGTTTCGACGTCGGCGTAGGGTTCCCGCTCTATCGACGTATATAAAATGGGTGGAACGTGGGGTGGAATGGGCGTGACCTCTCTCCGATTCGGCGTGAGTTGTGAGTGTTGCGCTTGGTTCATCCAAAGGTTTCATCGGATGCCCAAACGCACGCAACCTCTAGTATCCGAGTGTACTGAAATTTAACCTTTGCTGTTTTATTTATTGCACCAAGGAATGAGGCTCTGTCTAAGTGGACCAGCTCTATGTTTTTACCCCCTGAAGGACACTTTGATGGAAGTGGACTTGGATACGAAGGAAAAGTGAGGCAGAGCCATTTCAGTCGCATCGACAAGGATGTAATGTAATACAACAACAAAGAAGAAATGTCCAAAATTACACAACCATGTCGTCGTACAAGATAAATGAAAAGAACCATGAGACCAAAATTTGATGGAAAAAACCCCTAGTCAGACACGTCATACAACTATATATCTTCGACAAACTTGGAACCTGCCTGCGTCCAAACGGAGGCGGTGGACATCGTCGAACGATGACGGTGATCATCACGAGGAGAGTGTGCCTCAAGACTCTCGTCCACGCTGGCACTCTCCCTCGGAGACGACACAGGGGACGACAACGGCGACTGTGACCGTTGCAACGCCGCATCCGGCGTCGTTTTCGAAAATGGATCGGAATACTTATACACATAAGATCCGTCAACAAACCCACTCTCCGTATCCGACGAGGGCGACTCGACGACGCGGATACCGTTCCCCTCGGCACCGCCGCGCGTATCCCGTTTGAAAACAGGAAGAGACCTGAGATGGCCTCCGCCTTCGAGATCGGGGTCAGCACCACCTTCGTGATTTGAATGAGAGGCCCATTCGTCCTCTGAGCCAGCCCGGATCCAACCGCGCCCACTTCGTCGCCCTCGCCCTCTACCCGTGGTGCTCTCCCACACCCGTTTCACCTTGTCACCAAGCGAGCCCGAACGGAGCGTCGACGGTCCCACAGAACTCGAACTGGAATTCAGCGTTTGCTCGCGCGTGCGCCGGGAGCGCTCTCGGCGTGCGACACGGTCTTGGTCTGTCGGTTCGTGATGGCGGAGGAGGTAAAAGACCGCTACACAGCACACGACGATCAGGACGCTCAATGTCACGACGACCCCGATGAATGCTGGAGCGCAAGGGCGCAGTCAGTCCACGAATACTAGTACGCAATCCAAAGTCGATGAGAGAGAAACAGAACCCACCGCCCTGAGAGCCATCTATTTCAGGGACTTGACGTGACCCTAGGTGCATCGCCCTACGTGTGACGCTGTTGGGGAAAGCAAGGAGGGGGATTGGCTCGGGTGCGCGGGATATGCGTTTCATTTTGAAGTTCTTTTTTCTCCTTGGGTTTCGGAGGGTGGATCAGAGAGTAATTAGAGTGGGCATTCGAAGGAGAGAGCTGAAAGGGAAGGGGATGCTCTATTGGCCGCACGGTGAGCACGCTGTGCAAATTGGATAAAGCGGGGCATACGTATTTGACATTCCTTTTATGGAGACCCCTGAGGAGGTGCTGTAAGACTCTATGTAGGGCGCGGATTGACTATCGAGCAACGAAACAAACGAATGACCGGGATTCTAAAATGACATTGCAAAACCAGACGAACAAATCGAGTCACCACACGCCGAAAGCCCGTCCGTCCAATCAAACTAGTGTAGTATGTCTATCCACATCGTGTGCCCTCATGCATTATAAATGTTCCACGTCTGTCCCAAAAACTATCAGCACCGGAAGCGAGTCGGGAAAAAAAACGTACCTTTCTCCACAACAATCCCCAATGGTCATTGATCGGGCCGTCGATCCCCCACGCAACCCCTCTAAACCACCAAAAGTTGGCCACGATCGAAAAAGCCACGACACCAAACGCGACACGCTTCGTACGGTTCTTCCACCGCGCCGAGAAAATACAATGATCGAGAATGTGGGCAAACATCAATACCGAGAAATACAACGTCGGGAGCTGTGGAGGAGATCTCAGCGAGGGACACAGACAAAGGACAGAGGGGGAGCACGCACGTAGTGATGGATGTAGGTCACCCGGCCCATGATAAAGAACGGCACTGTCGAGCGCATCCATCAGATTAGGCCGAACCATGAACCTCTCGCCACGCACCGTAATGCAAAAACCAGCCATAAAACGTAATCTTGCCCACGTACAAAAAGTGACCCCACCCATCTGTCATCCTCGTCAAAAGACGCATATAGGCACTGAACAGCGGAACCACTCACGCGCGTCCATGTCGGCGTATTTACGCTGTTGACGGAACAGATAAAATCCCAGTAACAAGAGGGACCCAATGATGCTCGCAGAACCACTCCACCAGATGATAGGTGTTCCTAAAAGATAGTATTTCGCCTGATTATCGCCCCACCCACACATCCGCAAACCCAACCGCATGAACGGCCAGTCCGTCGGATTCGACGCCAGGATATCCTCCTTGTCCGGATCCGGTATAAGCGCATTATTGGATGTCATCATCGCCACGTTGAGATGCCAAAAGTCCCGCAGGAACGACGACTTGTATAGTTTCACGTTGCCTTGGGGAACTGAAAGAAGAACGTCAGAACAAGGATGTCCCGCCAACAATACGCCACACGCACGTCGATCGTTCCAGTGACTCTCCACGTTCCAGTATGTATGCGCATCTCTCGGATCATTCTCTTGAACGCAGCTGACTTCAATCTGTTTGAAACCCCATTGCGGCAAGACAGCATTCGCAGCGGACAGATAACATCCAAGCGCCTGGTGTCGGAACCGCAGTCTGGTCGTAAGCGAATGCACGCGGCTGACATGGGCACGGCTGCCTTGACCGATATCGTCCACGACTTCGACCACCCAATTGTCATACGTGTCTCCGACGGTCGCGTTACCATAGCATGAAACTTCATGGTTGAGTTTGGTGATGGGAGCTGGGAGCTGGTGTGAGTGGAGGTTTCGTGTCGTCGGTGCGTGCTGGAGTCGCACGACATCGCCGTGGCCAATATACTTGAGCTGGACATTCGGATTGTATTCGGGCTCTTCCCAAGTCGGAAGCACGATCCAATTGTTGTTGTCGTCCTTGTAGTGATAACAGGTCACTTGCTGTTGCGTAGAACCGAGCGGGTACGTTTGAACGTGCGAGTGGAGCAGGCCACCACCCCAACCCATGTTCTTGAGCGTGATTTTGGAACCATACGCGACCTCTAATGTGTGTTATCCCGTGAGCATAATCAAGCCATCGAATCATGGTATGACACGAACCAAGCGGGTTCTTATAAAAGTCGTTGCCGACGAGATGTGCCTGAAAGAGCGAACTCATCTGTGCATCGCCAGGACCCGAGTGGTTCAAGACGAGAAAGTGAATTTTGAAGCAAGTCAAGTAGACGAGAATGGGAAGGACAATCAGACAGAGAACCCGTGCTGCCCAGTGGCGTAATTGATCGCGCTGCGAAAAAGGACGTCAGTGGGGAATTGGTGGTCTATATGCGCTACACTGCCTTACGGTAGTCATGCGCAAATCGCCAAACTTGTCCCAGAGGTCCTCAATTGTATATAGACCCACGACGGCGGTGACAAAGAATCCCACCCATTTAACACTGTGCGGTCGAGGACGATCATTGAGCCGCTACAAACACAACGAGAACCAACTCACCTTGTCACACATCCAATTGAGATACCCGTCAGGGTAAGCCACATCCACCAGTCGAAGGAGAACGAACTGTACAACACATGAACTCTTCTGAACGAACCAAGACACAGCCAACTCACTGAAATTGTTGATTATGGAATTTAGTGAGGAAAAAGACCGTGGTAAAGGTAAAGAATAGCAACATCGAATCCAGGAGAATAAACCGCGAAATACATAGCCATGCAACGTCTGAGGAACCGTACGCATCGTGTCAACGACCATGTCAAAGAAAATACACACGACATACCACACAACACCATGAGTGCGACTAAATGACACGCCCACGGGCTCATGCCCAGCTCGACGGCGGTATACCATCCGAGGGGTACGAGCGCAACACCATATGTCGCCATTATCACGCGCATGGCCACATAGGGTACACTCTCGGGATAGGCCTCGCCGCTCTTGAACTCGAAGTTGCCGTCATAGCCTGTCAAAAGACCAGCGAGCCCAACGAGCATCTTGCCCAACGGCGGGTGAACGTCGAAATAAAACTCGCGTTTGAGGTAGTGCGACCCAAACTTGCCAAAGTGGGCCTCGTCCCAGACCACCAAGTTCGCGAGCCCGATTTTATGAAAGCGCGTCCAGCAGGAAAGGAGGGTGTATATCGCGGGTGGAACATGTTCCGAGTTTTGTTGGATGAATTCGGTCTAGTGTGTGGACGCTCGTCAGTCAACAGGAGGGGGCACTGCGGAGACGGAACCCATCGCGGGGGACGTACGATGGACGTGGGCGGCGGTGAATACGGTTTGTGTATCCGCCCGCTATTAACTCGACCAGTTGCGAGTCTCTGCTTGGAATACACATCCTTTCCTTCGTCGTCGTACCGCGTCTGTTTTTCCTGTTCGTCCTCACTCATAAACCCCCCACTACTCCCCGGTCCTCTTGCAATGCGTCGTCTCGCCGACGAGTCCTCGGCCATGTAGTGCAGAGGCAATGTCTCTTCGTGCTGGGTGGCGGAGGTAGACCAAGGATGTGGTTGGGTGTGTTGAAATGGATACGGAATCTCTTCAAAGTCGGATGACGTTCGCGGCGTCGTTCCGGGCGGTGTACCAAAGTTTATTTCGACTTGGGGTGGTGTCATCAGCTATTTGCTGGTTTTTCTCCGCCTCGTGTGAGGCTCGTGGAGCCTTTCTACGGAGTGGATGGAATTGGCGGGGCAAGTGTAGGTTTGAACAGCAGCAAAGAACACACGTGGAGTTTCTAGGACCGCCATTCCCATATGTATCTGAATTGCGACTAGTATTAATACTACGGCGTTGATCGCAGAAAAGGTTCCGCAGCAAGGAGACAGACAACATTTTGTATAAACAGTAACATTTTTACAACAAAAGAACCACGAAAGCCCTACTGGTGGCGAAGATACTGAGCTGCATACGGAATTAATTGTCATCCGCATTCCAGAGAGCACGCGCGTGCTTACCGGTCACCATCGCATGGTCACGCTCATACGGTTCCAACGTAATTTGAGCAATGGGCTTGAGTTTGCCGGCTCTGAGAGTCTGCACTTCTTGTGTGAACACGGCAGATGGTGCGATCGTCGAGTCGACGCAACTCGCTTTTATAGAGATAACGACATGACCGCCATCCTTAAGGAAATACTGCGCATTGTGAATGACGATACGCGCTTGATCTGGCTGGGCAACGTCTGCGAAGATCACGTCGACCGTCGAGATGAGCATGCGATACTTGTTTGGTAGACGAGCGTCCTCGACGATGGCTGGTGTCCCATTCTTCAGTAAATTGACTTGGATGAAATGGCGTCTACTCACGGATGACATTCGTCCGCTTTTTGGCCATGTTAATCAGGTCTCGACCTGACCGAGGTGAGAACTCGACTGCATATACAACACCCTCCTATGGAGAGTAAAGGTACATCAGCAACACGAGCGACAACGCAAAGAAAATACGCACGGGACCGACGATATCTGCGACATGGCTCACACTCGTACCGCTCGCAGCACCCAAATACAACACTTTCTTCCCCGGCGCAATGAAAATATCATCCATTCCACCCAACACACCCGCCGCCAACTTACTCCGGAACGGATTCCACACCCGATACTCCACCTTGGTATCCTCCACCGCGCCCTCGATTGTAATCCGTTTCTCCCCATACACGCTTTCCCCCGGAACGAGGTTCTTTGTGACCAACAAGTGATCCTTGCCTTTGGCGACGAAAATCCCAGGGTGTCGGTGCGGCTCGAGGATGACTTTGGCCCCGCCTCTGGCGCCTCCGCGTCCGGCACCTCTTCCACCGCGTGCGCCTCGACCGCCACCGCCGCCACGACCTGCACCACCTCGGCCGCGACCTTGGACACCACCGCCGCGTACACCGCCACCTATATCGCGAGTAAGATCCAAGATACGGAAAGGAGGACCTTGGGAGATGCACCACGACCACCGCCCCGACCGCCCCCTCTCGGAGCGCCACGCCCACCGCCGCCTCTCCCCCCAAATCCACCGCGGTTACCTGATGCGCCTGGGACAACGATACATCGTATCGGTGACAAAGGTTTATTTTCCGGGTAAAATGTGAAAGAAGAGGGAAATGTACCGTATGCCATTTATTCACCCTCCAAGGCTGGCTCGAACCTTGATCTTGATCTTGTGAACCTCGACGATAAACGAAACCGCCACGCTCGTCGTATACCCAAAAATTTACAGCGTACTCGCAATGTAAACAAGTCCAAAGCCCGGCTTGACCGGCCCGCATTGCCGACTATGGTGGCGACCGTCAGTAGGCTACTAGCTAATTGTCATATGGCTTATTGGGATCTAGTCTCGTTCCCGACGCTCTAGGGCACGAGCTTATCCGTGGGACGCCTGTCAACCGGACTTTGAAGTCGGAGGCAAAATTTTCGTTCGGTCCCTGGTTCGTGTCGTGCCCT